>NW_021028891.1:256204-269283 GCF_004153795.1 Camellia sinensis | reverse complement strand
AAAAGCCTCAGCCAGGCTGAGAACAAGAGCCTCAGCCGGACTGAGCATCAAAAACCTCAGCCCGACTGAGCACTAATAACCTCGCCCAGACCGAGCAGTAAGAGCCTCTGCCAGACCGAGCAAGAGGCGCTCGACCTACCTAACAAGTCTTAGCCAGACCGAGCGCCACAGCCCCAGGGTCAGACACAGATTATTTTCTCCTCAATCAAACCCTCACAAGTTAGCTCTCTCCTCCTCACAAACCATGCCTCCCTCCATAAACCACTAACTTACTTGAGCAATGTGGCAAACACACACTTGTAATTTTACTACATTTTACAAGTTTAACTTTACTTTGCATTGAGTTTTTATCACAAGTTTAACTTTACTCTGCATTAAGCTTTTATTACAAGTCCAATTTCGCTCTGCCTTAAGGAGTCTACCCAGTCCTTATTACAATTTCAATCCCACTCTGTCTTGAGGAATTCCTAAATTCAGCTTTTGTCACAAGTTTACCACAAGTTTTTATCACATGTTTTCATCCATTTCAGACGCACAAGCAAAACAGTCAAAGGCAAAACACAACTGAAATTTTATTTATTCACAACCTTGTACATAAGCTCATTACAGCGATTCGAAAAAAAAAAAAAACAAAGCAAAAACAATATCGGTGCACAGTCTCTTTCTCTTTCCTCCCCAGTTACTCCTCCTCACTGGAGAGGAGGTCTTCTTCTTTAATGCCCTCATGCAGGGGGGTTTGGGCCACATCGTCTTCGCCAATCGTTACACTATTAAGGTTTAAGTCTGGGAACAGCTCTTCAGCTCTACGTTTGAACGTCTTCCAGCCACTGTCCCAGTACTCAGTCATTTCGTGCTTATAAAAGTTTGACTACTGGAAGCTCTCAATAACTTCTGCTTCAGTTCTGCCTCCAGCAGTCGTCCTTGATGGACCCGCCCCTCCAAATTCTTGCCTAGTCAGGCTGCTCGCAACCGCGTCATCAACCACCATCTGAAATTCAACAGACCCTTTGAATTGCTCCACTGCTGCAACGCACAGATCGGGATAAGCCGCTCTTTCAGAGGCTGCCTTGCCCTCTCTTTGTCCAGTTCTTTCTGCAGAGTCGCCCTTTCCGACGCAGCCTTTGCCTTTTTCGCCTTCAATTCCTTTTTCAGGCTCTCCTTTTTCGCCGTCGCATGCGCTCTCTCTGTTTCCAACTCCTTCTGAAGCCTCCCCTTCTCCCCTACTGCCTTGGCGCGCTCGCCCTCCAGTTCCTTCTGAAGATCGCCCACTTTGCCATCGGCCTCATCTTTTTGCCTGACCAGCTCTTCATTACTACTCATAGCCTCTTCATGTCGCTCGGCCGCGACGGCGCAGGCTCTTTGGGCCTCCTCCAACTTCTTCTGCTCGCCAGCAAGTTGGAACTCGAGTGACACAACCTGGCGGCGTGTGCTCTCCAGCTCCACCTCAATTGCTTGCAGATCAACATGGGCAGCTTTCCAACTCACCCTCTCCCTCTCCAACTTCGCAAGCTGGGCCTTGGCTTCATCTGCCTTGAGTTTGGCAGCCCCTGCTAAGATGGTTACCTCCATTTGGGCGGAGCATAACCCCCTCAGCAGTTCAGCCTCGTTGAATCTGGATGCCAAGCGCAGGGCTACCTCTTCTACGATCCCCACCAGGCGGTCTGCCCCTGCCCTAGCTGGGCCTTCTTCTCCCTCCAGCCACCCAGCCACCGCGCGAGCGTGGTAGATCGCTGTGGTCAGACTAACTCCCCCTCCTTGGGGTGTAGGGCCCCCCTAGGGCTACTCTTATCTTCTTGAGCCCAGGCCGCTTGCCCCATCTTCTCCTTGCCCTTCAGGGGCGGCCCTCGCTACCCCTGCGACGATCGCCGCCACCACTGGCACCACCTCTATGCCCTCTGAAACAACATCCACCGCTTGTGGGCCACCTATCCTTCCTGGGGTCCCCTCCACTTCTCCCCCCTCAGCCCCCTTGGTAGCACTGGTTTCCTTCACACTTGTCTCCCTCCTCCTCTTCCGGACTGGCACTACCTCACTCCGCCTCACCCTCTTCTTCTTCTTCCCCACGCCCAACGCCTCCATCTCCTTCAAAGACCTCTCCTTCAAAGGGTCTGTTGGGGGCGGCCGTGGCACAAAATCGCCTAAGTTTTTCTTTCCAAAGGGTTTGGGGCGAGGCCGAATCCTCTCCCTCGCAACCGATTTTGGTGGTCGGTCGGCCTGGGACTCTTTGAATTTTTGGGCTTTAGCAAGGATGGCCTAATCCTCTGCCTCTTGAGCCCTTCTCCTCGCCTCCAACTCTACTCGGTCGAGGTTCCCACTACTTGGCTTTGGACCCAACCCTACCTCAAACAATGCAGACGGCTGAACGAGCTCGTCCCATTTGGCCCCTTTCTTCTCCCTCCACTCCTTCACCCTCTTCACCCTCCCCTCCGTGGCTGCTCCCAGTTTCGGCTCCACAAACCTGATGGGTACTTTTCAAATGGTGCGCACTCCAAGCCCCCCATTGACAGACACGAAGAGCCATCGTGGTCGCCACCCCTTGATCGACGACGGCAGCCCCGCCACCAACCCTTTCCCCACTGCTGCCTACAGCGTGACCCACGTCTCCTGCTGCCCCGAGGCCTTATAACATGCAAAGAATTTGTCTACTGTCATGGCCTCCCCTTCATTCACCTTCGGCCACGCACTTGCACAGGCCAGCAGGATCTTCCATGCATTGGGCATTAGTTGCCTCGGTGCTACTTCCAGATGGTTGAGCACATCCACTACCACTTGCGGCAGTGGCAACCTCAGTCCACTCTTCAGAGCTTCCTCATAAAGGGAAAACTCTCCTGGCCTGGCGTCAGACGGCCTTTCCGTTAATATCGGCAGCAATAACTCCACTTCCACAGGGATTTGGTATTTTTCGCGGATAGCCTCCAACTCCACCGCAGTAATCGTGGATTTGTCAGCCTTCGTGTGCCAATGATCTGGTTCCGCCTGGCTGATTGGCTTTGGAGCTGCTATCATGGTGGAACCATGGGATCGTACCATCGACTTCCCCACCCTCTCTGTCCTATACTGCGCCGCTAGCTCCACTGCATCATCATCACAAAGTGGGTCCACCCTCACACTCACAGCTTCTTCTTGGGCCATTTCTATGGAATGTTTGTGAATCGCTTCTGACGCAGGAGCAAGAAAATTAAAAAACTGTTGTAGAGGTGTATCGTGAGCAACGAAGGAATTAACACTTGGGATGTTTTGAGTTTTTGTAAACAAGTAGGTGAATTGAATGACGCCAAAAGCCCATGGTTTGCCCATATTCCAAGGATTCCAATTAATTTTCGCCAGTTTGAAAACTTTTCAAAACATCCGCCAAAACTGCCTTTTCAACACCCATAATGACCTATCGTTTCATTTCTGCTCCAACGCCTAACCTCCCCCCAACATATTGCCACGTGTACGACTACGATGTACTGTCTACTCCCCTTACCCTGTCTTTTCCACTTCAAATCATCACTTGACACGCCGCCTCTTAAGCCCCGCACCCCTCCGCTCGGCCTTCGCGCACGGTCGTCCCTCCTCCCAGTCGGCCCCCCGCTCAGCCTTCACGCACGGTCGCCCCTTCTCATGGTTGGCCCTTTCGCTCGGTCTTCGTGCACGGTCAACCCTCCTCACGGTCGGCCCTTTCGTTCGGCCTTCGCGCGCGATCGCCCTTCCTCACGGTCGGCCTTTTCGCTCGGCCTTCGCGCGGTCAGCCCTCCTCACGGTCTTCTTTGCCACTCGACCTTTGTGCGATCAGCCTTCCCACGGTCGGACCATCTCATGCTCGGTCCACCAACTCGGCCGCCCATCCCGGTCGGACTCATCTTCCTCATACATATTCCCTTCGTTGGACTGAAGCTACACTCAAGAATGGGGGACTACTGACATGGACAGGCCCATAAAGGCCATGAACCACTATAAACAACCCAAGCCCATCAATCGGAACCCAATACATAACCTAGCCGAAGAAGTCCAGAACAGTTGGAATCCAATATAGCATAAGAACCAATGGCATTCAGGCACGTGGCGGGTGAAAGATGAGCCACATCAGCAGACAAAGATCTGTAAAGTTATTGCCACTGCACATCACCATTAATGCAGTGCGTCACAGCATTTATTACGACAACACCTCCCGTCGGAACAGGGTCCCCTTACCCTAAACAAGGTAAGCTACAGCATAGACTTTCGGCGAGGAGGGCAGGTCGGAAGAGACAGCGAAATGATTACCAAAGAATATAAGCAAACGTTGAAGACAAGAAGAAGGTTAAGCTTTCTATCTCTAATCTGTCCCTCTATACTCTACTTCTCTTCCTAACTTGCTCGTCGGAGGGTTCACTGGGGGCCTACCCCGTTCCTCGTTGAACTTGTTTGCAGGTTATCCGGTGGGCTCGATCATTTGGGCGTGGGCTTGAGTTGCTTGGACCAGTTCGCTCCATTCACTGGGATAAACTGTATCATCAATGTGTATTCTAGAATAACCTGTTGTTATGAGGAAAAAAAATGATGATGAAACTAATTAAAAATAACATAAGAGAAATTATTTGATAATTTGTAATCAATACTTTACATATAAGAAATAAGATAAATTAATGGGAAAATTAGTCTAGGGTTTCTCTCCCACTTTTCATAATGAAAGAGATCCACAAAATTATTTTTTGATGTCTAAGGTCTCTA
Source organism: Camellia sinensis (assembly GCF_004153795.1). Classification (NCBI taxonomy): domain Eukaryota; kingdom Viridiplantae; phylum Streptophyta; class Magnoliopsida; order Ericales; family Theaceae; genus Camellia; species Camellia sinensis. The sequence goes on along the minus strand of NW_021028891.1, from coordinate 264,588 downwards.
AATATATATCAGAGAAATTTGACTCTTTGTCACTCCTCCTCTACTGCAGAGCAGCACTTCCTTTCTATCTCTCTCTTCGAAACCCTAGAGAAAAGAGATGGGCAAAGTCGATCGAAACCAAACACTCCAAGATCCAACTCTCTCCTCTCTCTTCGCGTACCAAAAACCCCTCTCTCATTCTCACCCAAAAATGGCGTCTTAAACCCTAGTTCGGACCGAAACTTCTCTAATGAACCGATTGTTGAATCCATTGCTTCAGCAACAGTAGAAGAACACAAGCTCAAACCATCTGGTCTTCCGTTCTTGCAGCTACGTGATTGGCATGACTTGTCTTTCAACTATTTTGTGCCATCTTCTCTGTTGATTCTTTCTAGGTAACTTGTTGATTGACTTGATTATATATATTTGTGGAGATTTTTAACGACATCTAAGTTATTGTTATTATTTTGCGATCTGATTTTCTCTGCAGTGCCTTCACTGTTTCAGGTAAAGTGAAACCAGAGAAAGCTGTTTAAGCTACGTTGTCCTCACTGCCAGATGAGGTGGTGGACACTGTGGGGGTGACTGCTTTGCCATCTGAAGATTCTGTTTCGGAAAGGAGAAGGAAGTTGGAGTTCCTAGAAATGCAAGAAGAAAGCATTGTGGAATTTATCTCTTTCTCTCTCTCTCCACTTATTTAAAACTCAGTGAAGTTTAACTGAGTAAAATTGGTGAAGTCATATATGTATGTATATATATATATATTATACTGTTTGTTTGTGTTTTTGTTTGTTTGATACACTCAGTGAAATTTAATAAGACAACTCAGTGAAATTTCAAAAAAACAAACTCAGAGAAATTTGTTTAATTTTTTCTGCCTTTAACTAAGTAAAATTGGTGAAGTCATATGTATATATATATGTATTGATACTGTTTGTTTGTTTTGGTACACTCAGTGAAATTTATTGAGACAACTTAGAGAAATTTCAATAAAAAAAACTCAGAGAATTTGTTTAATTTTCTCTGCCTTCAAGTGAGTAAAATTGATGAAGTCATATGTATGTATTGATACTAATTGTTTGTTTGGTATACTCAGTGAAATTTACTGAGACAACTCAGTGAAATTTCAATAAAACAAACTCAGAGAAATTTGTTTAATTTTCTCTGTCTTTAATTGAGTAAAATTGGTGAAGTCAATTTTCTCTGGGTTTGGGAAGTCCAGAATTTATCAATTTTCTCTAGTTTGAAAATTGGTCAAATTGAACCCAAAGAAATTTGAATTTTCTCTGGGTTGAACCCAGAGAAATTCTTTGGAAGTTCAGAATTTCTCTGGTCCAGAATTTCTCTGGACAAAATTTCTTTGGATGAATTTTCTCTAGACCAATTTTCTCTGGATCAACTTAAGGGACGTTAGACATTATAAAAATATTAGATGTCCTTTATGCTATAAAATCTTAATATGAGAGACCTTAAAAAAAAAAAACCCCTAAATTAATAGGTCACACTATCTAAAACTAATAAAAAAAACATATCAGGACAACGCATATATTTATTTGGGTAATATTAAATAATATTTTTAAATACTTACATAGTCCCTATAGTTGGGTTTTGTGTCACTTTAGTTCCTGACTTTTTAATTGTAACACATTTGATTTAGAATTTTGAGTCTTGCTCCAAATAAGGACAATTGAAGATATCAATAGATTTTTTAAGGGTAAAATCATCAATTTGATAAAATATAAACTAATTTGACAAAAATAAATGTCAAATAAATATTTTTGAATTTTTAAAAATTATTTCTACACACTAAAAATAAAATTATGTAAAATTGATAAATCTGTTAGACATTTATTTATTTTTTTACCAAATTAATTTTTATTATGTGTTTAGATGAAGATAAGGTAAAATTAATTTTTAAAAATTAATCATGTAATTTTTATCAATTTTACATAATTTTATCATTGGTGGATAAAAATCATTTTTTAAAAATTAAAAATATTTTTTTGACATTTATTTTTGTCAAATTAGTTTATATTTTATTAAATTGACGATTTTGCCCTTAAAATTAAACAATGGTATCTTCAATTGTCATTATTTGGAACAAGATTCAAAATTCAACATCAAATATATCACAATTGAAAAGTCAGAGATTAAAGTGACACGAGTTCCAAACTATAAGAACTGCTAGTGTAATTTGCTCATATATATATATATATAATTTGTTGCATCACATTCGTACAAGTTATTGTATTTTTTATTTGGCTTCAATAATTCATATTAATTTATTTATCTAAAAAATGAATAATAGATTTTATTATTTTTATTTTACATATAATCATTTCAAATATTATATAAGGCAAACTGATAATTTTGTAGATTTTAATCAAACAACTAACTACTGATTGATTTTTGTTAATATAAAAAAAAAAAAAATAGAACCATTAGTCAAAGTAATAGTCAACTAACAAAAATGAAGAGTTTACAAATCAAAAGTAAATCTCAAGAGAATTATGTAATTTCAGAAAAATAAAAGAAAATCGGTGTAATTGTTAGAAATTTCAAGAGAGAAGGGAGCGTAATTTATCCAAAAATATATTTATATAAAATATCTTAAATTTCCCAATGGCTAGCGATTCAGGACCCAACCCAAATAAGAGCCATACACCTAATGCACCCCCTCTTGTCTAGGGGTGAGCATGGTCCGGATTGGACCGGATTGGGATAAAACCATGACCAATTCGTTATTTACGGTTCCTAAAAAATTGGAACCAATCCAATCCGTTTAAATCATGGAACCAATCCGAACCAATCCATTTAAATACGGATTGGATCGGTTTAGGACCACGGATTCACATAATTAAATAACAAAAATATATATATAACACTTGAATTTCAAAAAAATATAAACATAGCGCTATATTAGTTCCATAATAGCAACATGTTTTTCTATAATAACGACATACTGTTCTAGAATTTAAACAACCATAAGAAAACTGGTTTCACCATAAGTATTTAGACCATTGCAAATTAAAACTTAAAACTAACAAACAAAAGTAATAAAAGAAGATATTATATGATTTTAGGTTTGAGTTTAGATTTTACATAGAATAAGAAAAGATACAATGGGGGAGGATGTATAATAAAAATATAGACTATTTGTATACGGTCCGGATCGGTTCCAATCCGGAACCGTGGGATTCAATCCGGTTATGTAATTTCAGAAAAATAAAAGAAAATCGGTGTAATTGTTAGAAATTTCAAGAGAGAAGGGAGTGTAATTTATCCAAAAATATATTTATATAAAATATCTTAAATTTCCCAATGGCTAGCGATTCAGGACCCAACCCAAATAAGAGCCATCCACCTAATGCACCCCCTCTTGTCGATCAAAGAGAACAAAGTGGCAAGACATTACGAACACGTGTGCTCAACCGACCCACGTGGCAGCCTATCACCATGACCAGCAAACGAACCCCCCAATATGTTGAAACGTTGCTCTGGAGTCTGGATTCCTCCATGGATGATGCACCTATTAATATATATATATATATATATATATATATAAATTACAAATACATTTTCTTAAAAATAATTTAAAATATAAATTATTTTCTATAATTTGAAAAATTACATCACGTTTTTTAAAATTTTTAATTTAATAAGAAAATATTATTTTTATTAACAAATTATCAAGTTAATTAATAATTTAATTGATTTTATTATTGTAAAAGAGAATAATTAAGAATATTATTTTTTCAATTAATTTTGTTACATTAAAAATTGAGTTAAGCTTATCTCCAGTAGGAGATTAAGACTGGACCCTTCAGTTCGCTATGTGAGCCCATTTTTGGGATCCATTTCGATGATTTGAGCCGTTTATATTTTATGATTTGTTGAGCATATTATTTCTATAAAAAATCATGTTTGATCGGATAACGACAATTACGTGTTCGAATCAGTTTTATATGAACCGTTTATTTTTTTACCGTCTATTTTTTTTTTTTTTTTTACATAAAACGGATTTGAACACGTAGTTACCATTATTCGATCGACTTAATTTTTTACAGGGATAATATACTCGACAAACCCTAAAATGTAAACAATTCAAATTATTAAATAGAGCCCAAAAATAAGCCCACGAAACAAACTGGAGGGTCCAATCTTGATCTCCAATTGGAGACAAGCTGAACATTAAAAATTTCTTAAAAAGAAGTATTTACAATTTGGGAAAATTATGTAAATAGTTTCTGTACTTTACACGATATGTCAATTTGGTCTCTATAGTTTCAATTTGCTCAATTTTGCCCCTTAATTTAACGGATTATGTCATTTTAGTCTAATAAATAACGGCTGTTAAGTTAATTTAACAGAAAGTCAAACAATGTGTCCATTTGGTCCCTGTATTTTTCACAATGTGTCAATTTGTCCTTGTCAAAATCAAGAAAATTGAAACTACAGGGACCAAATTGACATATCGTGTAAAGTATAAGGACCAAATTGAAACATTATTTCACCTTCCGTTAGATTAATTTAACAACTGTTATTTATTGGATTAAAATGACACAATCCATTAAATTAAGGACAAAATTGAGCAAATTGAAACTATAAGGACCAAATTGACACATCGTATAAAGTAGAGGGACTATTTGTATAATTTACCCTTACAATTTTTTAAATTATAAAAACAATATTTTAAATAAAACTCAAATGCATATATTCAAAATGGGGGCAGAGAAAAAAGCAATCTGCCTCTTCACTTTTGAGAAGAAACTAGAAAGAGTTAACAGTAGAGGTGAATAGCGGATCTTTCGATCTGTTTAAATCGATCGAATTGAACTGATCTGACGTATTTTGGACAGATGCGTGATGACGAGCAAACGGTTGCGAATTAATTTTTTTCAATATGCCTAGTTTTGGTCTGATGGCGGATTTAGAGTTCCTTTGGGCATAACCGAATCGCCAAACCATGAGTAGCCCTAGTAATTTGTAAGATTTCGTGTTTTCAATTTGTCTAGATATTTTGTGTGTGTTTTCAATTAAAAAAGAGTTTAGATATTCTGTTGTGTTTTCAATTTGGAAATCTTTTTATTAAATGGCAAGGGTTGATATTTAGTATTTTTGTATGGAAAATATAAGGCTTAATTTTGTCATTTTTTTAAAAAAAAAAATCAAATTAAATAGTTTTTGAATAGAAAAAAGTAATGAAATAGTTTAGATAATGCATGATTTTCTTATATGTATTTATTATTAGTATTTGACAATTTAGTTGATAATCTTTTGATTATGTTGGGTTGGGTTGTTGTAAAAAAAAAAAAAATTTGTTGACAAATTATTAAATTATGTTTAAAATATGTAAAAGTTTAAATTGCAAACCGATTCGCATCTATCCGTCAATCCGCATCCGTCAATTTGACCGATGGATGCGGATTGATTTTTTTCAATCCTCTCATCCAACAGATAAATAGTGGATTAAAGATTTTCTGGCCGCAACCGAATCGCGAACACCCTAGTTAACAGTAGGTAATGAGCTAGCTTGTAGTGGCAACATAAGTATGGCATGGGTAGGACCATGGCTCAGTAGATGAGGAAGAAGGCGTGGAATAGGGAATCCGTGGTCAATCTTCATTTCAGATATATGGGATCTTTTTGAGCTTGGTATCCTTGACGATGATTGGTTATGCGACCAAGGTAATAACCTCGACACTTCTGCCTTGGCTCTTTGTAGACACCCCATTTTGACCACCTCTAAGACTTGGGCACTTCAAATCCGAACACTCGATGATGAAAGTTACATTTTGCAAATTGTTCGAATTTTTAGCAAAATAATTCGGTTTCGAGTTTCAAATCAAGCCTTCCATCCCATTAGACCCAAATCCTATTTTTCTAGCATGACCACTCAAAAAACAGCAAAAACAAAAAGGACCGACAAGCCACATTTCTTTGGCTGGCCGGCCATGTTTGCCAAGAATAGATATTTTGCAGCTGCCAATTGCTGCCATGCACGAGCTATGGCCAGCTAGTCTCTTTTGAAGATATTTATGTTGAAGTCGGTTGAAAGTCTATAAATACAGCCTCTCACTTCATAGTTTAGGGTTAGAACATTTTGCCTAAGGCTTTCCTCCACCCTTTTGATATAGATACAATATAGATTGGAGTTTGTATTGGAGTGTTTGGATTGGAGTTTGTAAATAAAAAAACTCTTCTTCTTCTTTAGAGGTTGATTCTTCAATTCTTTCCATTTTCTTTTTCATTACTCTTTGCATTTCATTCTCTGTTATAAACACTGATTTTCAGAGTTGTCTTGGGCTTAAAAACATGAGATTTAAACCTTGTTGACTGTGGAAGGGTCAGCCACAATTCCATAGGCTTGTTCTTTAGCTTTGTTCTCTTGTTGTTCTTCATATTTTTGTTTTTGTTTCCCTCCCCTTCATTTCTAGCACTATTTTAGGTAGTTTTTGATTAAATATGAGCTGTACGTATGTATTTAAAGCTTACAAAGATAGGTTGATTCTTGCCTCATATATCTCTTCTTTGAAGATATTGCATAGCTCTCTTCTAGTTCCTTCTTTGTAGCATAGAAATGGATGTTTTATCCATGTTCCATGAGTAGGAAAATGAGCTTGCAATCATCTCTCTACAACTTTCATTTCTTGCTTTTATTTAGTCTAGTTTTGTCTTTGTTTTAAAGCTACATAAGAGGTCTTCATCAAGACCATTAGTGACTCTCTTCTAGTTCCTTTGAAGCATGGAAATGAAGGTTTCAATCCATCTTCCATGAGTAGGAAGATGAGTCTCTTTGGTCTTCTTAATGATGAAATCTCTTGTGTATATGCTTTGCCTTCAAAAATGGTTTCTTTTAAACCTATTATCTCTAAACTTGAGTATTCAATTGCTTTTATTTTTTGTCACGACCCAACCCCAGGGGCTTAGGACTGGAATCTCAACTTACTAATTAATTCTAATCTTAATAAATTAAATGGCACAGACGGAGGCAAAATGAAAGTAAGAAAATAATTAAATGCAAAAATTAATTCCATTCTATTATTTTGAAAAAAGAAAATACATCTATAAGGCTTTTATTTTATTTTATTATGTAGTGACTAGCTGTAACAACCCTCATACTGTTTACCGACTTATGACTGATTGATTACCGATAACCATCGATTACCGTTAAACTGAATTGATTATGACTGATAATTGAACTGATTAAAGTACTGAACTGACTGACTGAAATTGGAAACCGAATTGATTGAGTATATGTTAGTTAAATTGCATTCTATCTGTTTGACTGTATGATTATCTGTTCATGCTTATATGTTTAAACTGCTAATTGAAGGCCATATCGGCGGCCGAATCCAAAATTGATTGATGTTTCCCTTGACCCTCGTACATTATGTGATTTATGGTGTATTATTGAAAACTGATTAGGTATGATTAAATTAGAATTAAAATAAGCTAATTAAAGAGTTTGACGTAATTACACTTTTGCCATCTAGTGGGCTTTGTTTACTTCATATATTGAAGCTTGTTATGCTTTATCAAAACATTTCATCAGCCATTTCTTCTTGTTTCTAGCCGAATTTAGAGAGAGAGGAAGTGAGAGTCTTGAGTTCACTTGTAGAGATTTTTTAGGAAATTGAAGAATTGTTAGGAGGTTGCATTTTGAGCTCCCTTCTTGACTACAGACTAAGGTAGCTCCATTGTCTTCTGTTCTTGTTTTGAGATTGATTGTTTGCATGGTCATGTTAGAGTTGTAGAGCTAATATGATTTGGGTATTAATGGGTGATTGAAGCTCATTTCATGCATGCATGTTTGAAATTAATGAGTTATTGAGATTGAATTCATGGTATACATGGTCAATGCATCGTTCATCAATTTTAGCTACTTCCCATGAGTTCATCTTTGTTTCGAGGTTAACTCTTTTGAAAAAAAAGCATTAAAGCTTTGAAAATGATTTAAGATCAATCATGTGATGTTTGATGAAATGGTTTGAATGCGTTTGAATATGTTTTAATTGACACCTTTGGGGCTTGAATTCAAAAATTGAGTTTTTGAAACTTGTTATACATGAATTTAGTTTGTTTTCCAGAATTTGGGCCAAGAGGTCGAGTTTGGAGTGGTAGAATGCTTGTTTGAGCTTGGAGCAAATCTGGAAATTCAGATTTGACTTCCTCGCTCGAGCGAAGGATTCCCCGCTCGATAAGCGAGAACTTTTCCAGGGCTCGCTCGAGCGACCCATCGAGCGACCATCGCGGCGAAAATCACAGCATCCAGTATTTTTTACTGTTTCGACAGCGCTGAGCGAAGGATTCCTCGCCGAGCGAAGCCTTTGATTTTGGACGTTACGCCTGACGTAAAGAAGTCTCCGCTCGAGCGAGGCTCTATTTTCAGCAAGTTTGCAATG
>NW_021028891.1:244246-256154 GCF_004153795.1 Camellia sinensis | reverse complement strand
TAATTGACTCACCTTTGGGGCTTGAATTCATAAATTGAGCTTTGAAACTTGTTATACTTGAATTTAGTTTGTTTTCCAGAATTTGGGCCAAGAGGTCGAGTTTGGAGTGGTAGAATGCTTGTTTGAGCTTGGAGCAAATCTGGAAATTCAGATTTGACTTCCTCGCTCGAGCGAAGGATTCCCCGCTCGTAAGCGAGAACCTTGTCCAGGGCTCGCTCGACGGACCCATCGAGCGACCATCGCGGCGCAAAATCACAGCATCCAGTATTTTTTACTGTTTCGACAGACGCCGAGCGAAGGATTCCTCGCCGAGCGAAGCCTTTGATTTGACTTCGCTCGAGCTAAGAAAGTCTCGCTCGAGCGAGGCTCCTATTTTCAGCAAAGTTTGCAAAATGTTTTCTAATGTATTTTTTGCACTCCTCACCATCCTTAGGCATTTCTTGGGCTAGTTAAACATCTTGAATAAGGAATATCCGTTGATAGAACACACCCAGGCAATTAGGCGATTAAGTTATGATTATTTCCCAACTGTGTAGCTAATGGTTCAAACTGTGAACTGTGTAGGGTTGGCGACTGGGAGACACGCTCTAAGCATACCGTAACCAAACTCGTGAGTAAACAATGTGTAAAAGTATGCTTTAACTGATTAATTTTTGAATACGAACTGAACTGTTTCTGAACGTGGTAATTTACGATGATGTATGTCCTTATTTCTGAACTGTACTGTGGCATCCTTAGTACCTAACTGTTTACTTTACTGTTACTGCGCACAAAATTTCTGTCGGTTCCCTCGTGAACCATGACTGTTTACTGACTGATGGCCATTCATTATGTTCGTCTTTTAGACCTACTGTTACTAGTTTAGCTAATGATGCTTACGCACATATGACTGTTTACTGTACTGAACAACTAGAAATACTGAATTGAATTGAATGTTTCTCATTACCGTAAGGACATTCATTCTAAACCTTTACGCATTATGTTATTCACTGGCTTTAGCTCACTGTTTATATATATATGTAGGTGCTTCAGCACCAGATCGAGCTAGGAGCGTGTGGGTTAGCCAGTTTTTGCAAGGCCAGCCTTGTGCTACACTGCGAGGTTCGAGTTTGCTGCTATGGCTTGGGGGTGTTTTGTTTGTTTCTCCCCGCTGTCTTCATACTGTTATGTTCTGTATAGACTGAATGTTTACCGTACTGTTATAAGGTTAGCGTCTTGTATCTGTGTGACTGTAAATTCTGTTATAGACGTACTGTTTGTATGTATGAAATGCATTGAAAATCTTTGGCATACAGACCGTCACAGCTCATTGGACATTGTTTCTAATTACTGTTTTGGCTTCCGCGGCCTGTACTCTGTTTACTGTATTACTGTCAGCAGGCCTTCGGTAATCTCGGATTACTGGCCGGTTACGGTGCTAAAGCCATAGGGTCGGGTTTGGGTCGTGACACTAGCCCTCAGTAAAAAAAAAAAACAAAATAATGGATCAGCATCAATTCTTGTTCAGGTTCCATTACATGAGGTTACGGGTCTTCCTTACATCTCGTCACCTGAAAGGATAACAGCTATAAGCACACAGCAGAGTGAGAAATATTATGCCGAGAGTATAGGGAATACAAAATAACCATGGATAGTTAGTTAGGCTAAAATATTAACATAACTCAATTTGAATAAACAAATTATTAAGAGTGGCAGAAACTGGAATACAGAAATTATGTAAATAAATAACCATAACCACGATACATAACAGAACAGAACAGAGGTCACAGGAGTGACAGTCAGAACAGAGGTCAATGGATCCATGACAAACAAAAGACCACAAAGTGACCAAACAGAAGCCAATGGTTATTTAAGTCCCCCAAGACGTGGGACTCTCGTGGTGGTACTTACAAAACATAATTGTTTATAAGGTCATAGTCAAATACTTTCTAAAATTTAAACAAACATATCTGTAACACCCTCAAAATAGTATATAAATCAATTATTCACGAGATCTATAGACATAATAGGAATGTTATATTTTCATTCATCAGAGTTAATATTACAAGAGATATCACATGCCTTACATTTTCATAAATATTTATCTTGAAACTATAACATGTAATTCTAATTGAAAACAACAAAATAAATGCCCTAAAGGCTTACATCTTTTCAAGACTTCGCTTGGTTACAACAAAAGAAGAGTCTAGTCTCTATACAAGTAAAGGCGTCGGCTTGAATAAACATTTCACATAAAGACGAAATCACAAAAGTGGAGCCTTTAGCCCCTAAGCCTCCTAAGCTATGTCCTTGGAGGTGACATGTCACATGTACCTGAAAATGGTTTCCAAAGTAGGGTGAGCCAAAGCTCAGTAGAGATATGCTAAACAATATATGAGAATTAACTAAAATATGAGCATCAGATAAATGTGCAGCATTCTTAACCAACACATATTCTTTTCAAAATCATTCAATATAGATAGCCAATATCTCAATTCATTTCCATTTCGGGTAAATCAATTAACCAAATTCATTATTTTCAAAGCAACCAATATGAGACTACAACTCAATGGTTTACAATTCAATACATTCATCGATCCAACACTTCTATTTCTTGCCATTTTACGGAACCACGTCCAAGGGAATTGGCACCCATAAATATATAAGATTTCGGGACTTTCACCCTGAACACTCCGGCCAACTTAATTATCAATGGAGTCCATTCCCTATCTCCTCCCAAACAATGGAGTACATCGCATATTTGTCATGACCCAAACCCGCCCCTATAGGTTTAGCACCGTAACCGGTCAGTAATCTATGATTACCGATGGCCTGCTTAACAGTAATAACAGTAATACAGAGTACAGGGGCTGGCGGAAGCCAAAACAGTAATAAAAAATGTCCAATGAGCTGTGATTGTCTGTATGCAAAAAGACTTTTCATAATACATTCACATTCGGAACAAAAGCAGTATATACGTACATCATATATAGGCATTCAGGTTAGGGACCAAATCCCTACCATAACAGTATAGTACAAGTCTATACAGTCTATACAAAACAGAGACAGAAGGGGAATCTAAAACACCCCGAAGCAGCCTAAGCTTGAACACACATGGAACCTCGCAGTGAGGCACGTTGGTTGGCTTGACAAAAAAGGAGTTTAACCCAACGCTCCTAGCTCCGATCCGGTGCCTGGACACCTATATATATATATATAAACAGTAAGCTAAAGCCCAGTGAATAACATATGCGTAAAGAGATTAAAAATGAATGTCCTTCCAATATTTAAAACAGTCAATTATAACAGTATATCAGTCATTTAGTCATAGCAGTCATATGTGGTACATCCCATAGCAAAACAGTACAGTAGGTCTTAACAGACCGAACAGTCAGTTGATAGCCATCATATCAGTAAACAGTAGTGGTTCCAAACATGGGAACCAACAGAGATCTCTGTGACAGTAGCAGTACAGTACAGTACAGTAACAGTAAATTGCTATGGATGCCACGAATACAGTTCGCAAATAGGACAAGCATTCATTCAATAAGAAATATCATTTCAGAAAGAAGTACAGTTGATTATTCAGAAAATATTCATGATTGAATATATCTTTACAACATTATTACTCACAGAGTTCTGGGCTACAGATAGGCTAGTGAGCATCCTCGAATGCCAACCCTACACAGTTACAGGATGAACACACACTAAGTTGCACGTTTGGGAAACAATAATGTAGTCCCTATCTTGACTCGGTGTGGTTCTACATCAATAATCTCATTAAGATGCCTTAAATTAGGCCTGGGAATGCCTAGGATGGAATGAGGATGCAAAGATGTACTTTAAAATACTTTTCAGAATTTTCAGAAAATAGGAGTCTCGCTCGAGCATGGCTTTCTACACTCGAGTGGACATACAGACAAAGGAGCTCTGCTCGAGCGTGACTTTCCTCGATCGAGCAGACTGCAAAAGTACTGGATGCATGAAATTCACGCTCGACGGGCACTCGACCCCGCTCGAGCATGAGACACAAGCCCTCGCTCGAGCGAACTGTAAACACATGCAAAGTACTGGATACACGTATTTCACGCTCGAGCGTTACTTTTCCCGCTCGAACGGAATGCATGAACTCAGAGTGTACGCTCGAGCGTGAAGTTCCTCGCTCAAGCGTGGATCCAAAATCTGGAATTTCCAGATTTGTCTCCAAGCATGAAACTCAACATTTAAAGCATCAAATTCGATCATTTTGGGCTAATTTTTTGAAAAACACTTTAAAACTCATAATATGACATGTTTCAAAGATCAATTTGCAAAATCAAAGCCCAAAGGTAGTTTAATTGAACCCATTTCCAAACAAAACTTCAAGAACATGATGTACATGCAACATGCATGAATTTAATCAATTGCAAAGCTTCTAATACAAGAACAAATGAGTCAATCCTTCTAAAAACATGATGAATTCATGGACCAAAGCTAGAATATGGACATGCCTGTGAGGATTTCCATGAAATCAACCTCAAAACTTAACAATGTATACATGCATGCATGATTTAAGCTTCAATTCAACATGTTAGAACCAATTCTAGACTTAGATCACTAAAGACTCATTAACCATGCAAGGTACAACTAGAATTCATAATCAAGAAGATGAATATCCTACCTTATGTCCTCAATTTCAAGTCTAGAGGCCCAAATATGCAATCTCTCTTCAAAATCTTCAAGTCTCCAAGCTAAAACTTGTTGAAATCAATTCTCTCCTAACTCTCTCTCTCTCTCTCTCTCTAGTCGGTTTTGGGTCTCAAGAATGAACAAAATGATGCAACACATAAGCTCTAACAAGACTAAACAATTGGTCTAGCAAAGTCCACTTGATGGCATTTTGGTAAATAAGCCAACTAATGTAATTTAACATTGTTTAATCCAATTTAATCATACCAAATCAAATTTCAACTCAACATACCATAAAATCACATTAATTCTAATTAACACAAAACACTAATCAGTTTCGGATTCGGCCACCGATAAGGCCTTCAATTTGCAGTTTAAAACATAAAACATGAACAGATCATTTAGCAGTCAAACAGATAGATTTGCATTCAAACTAATACACTTAATCAATCAGTTCAGAATTTCAGTCAATCAGTCACTTAACATGCTTAATCATAGATTAGCACTAATCAGTGGTGAGGGTTGTCACAATATCCCCTCCTTACAAAGAGTTTGGTCCTCCAAACTCGAATTACCTTCATTTTGGAAGAATACTGGATTCAGTGGGAACAATTCAGGATATCTCTTGATCATATCGTCTTCCCTTTCCTAATTGGCATATACGCCACCATGGTTTTGCCAATCAACTTTCACTAATGGAATTTCTTTGTTCCTCAACTTCTTGATCCGTCTGTTTACAATCTGAATAGGCCGTTCTTTATAAGTGTAGTCATCACTTAGCACTACACGGGTAGTCTCAATAACATGAAAGGGATCCCGAAGATAATCCCTCAACATTGAAATATGGAAGACATTATGCATATGCTCTATTTCAGGAAGAAGCGCTACTTGATACGCCACCGGATTAATCTTTTCAATAATCTCGTACGGTCCGACATATCTCGGCGCTAACTTGCCTTTAACCCCAAAACGGGTCTGGCCTTTCATCGGTGTCACTTTAACAAAAACGTGATCGCCTACTTCATATTCTCTGTCTCGCCTTTGGACATTCGCATAACTTTTCTGTCGGCTTTGTGCGGATTTCAATCTCTATTGAATCAGTTTCACTTTTTCGGTGGTTTCCTGTACAATCTCGGGCCCAAGCAAAGGCCCATCTCCAACTTCTGCCCAGAAAATCAGAGATCGATATTTTCTGCCATACAAAGCCTCGAAAGGCGCCATACCAATGCTTGAATGAAAACTGTTATTGTAGGCGAATTCAGCCAACGGTAAGTGGCTTTCCCAATTTTCCTGAAAGTCAAGGACACACATTCTTAGTAAATCCTCCAGAGTTTGGATGGTTCTTTCTGACTGGCCATCTGTCTGAGGATGGTATGCACTACTCAGTCTCAGTTCAGTACCCAATGCTGTCTGTAGGCTTTTCCAGAATCTCGATGTAAACTTCGAGTCCCTATCAGAAACAATGGACACAGGCACTCCATGTAATCTAATAATCTCATCAATATAGATTATAGCCAATTTGTCCGCATTATAAATTGTTTTGACAGGTAAGAAGTGAGCAGATTTAGTCAATCTATCAACAATAACCCAAATTGAGTCCATACCTTTACTGGAGCGAGGTAAACCAACAATGAAATCCATAGTGATATGTTCCCATTTCCACTCCGGTATCGGTAAGGGCTGCAGTAAGCCTGCGGGTCGTTGATGTTCGGCTTTAACTTGTTGGCAATGAAGACATTTCGATACAAAGTCAGCAATCTCTTTCTTCATTCCCGGCCACCAGAAATTCAGTTTCAAGTCTTGGTACATCTTCGTATTTCCTGGATGGATAGACAGTTTCGAATTGTGGCCCTCTTGCAGAATTCTTCTTTTCAGTTCAGAATCACTCGGTACACATAATCTTTCCTGGAATTTCAACACATTGTTCTCAAATTTGAAACCCGGCCTCAGTTTAGATTCTCGTTCATCGATGATCTTCTTCAAGAAGTCATCCTATTGTTGTTTCTCTTTAATCTCTTCAATAAGTGCTGGTTGAGCAGAAATAGCAACTACTGTTACACCTTGTTCAAGCAAAACAATCTCAACTTCAAATTTTTCAAGGTCACATAGCAATTCTTTCTGCCCTGTGAGTAAACAGGCTAAATTTCCAACTGATTTCCGGCTGAACGCATCAGCAACGGTGTTGGCTTTCCCTAGGTGGTACAGAATTTGCAGATCGTAGTCTTTTATCAGTTCTAACCATCTCTGCTATCTCATGTTCAGTTCTTTCTATGTGAAGAAGTATTTCAAACTCTTGTGGTCTGTATACACCTCACATGTTACCCCATAAAAGTAGTGACGCCAGATTTTCAATGCAAACACTACTGCAGCAAGTTCCAAATCATGGGTCGGGTAGTTTTTTTCATGCGGTCTCAGTTGTCAGGAAGCATACGCAATAACTTTACCATTCTGCATTAAAACACATCCCAAACCCTTATAAGAAGCATCACTAAATATAGTATAACCATCCGTACCTGAGGGTAGGGTAAGAATCGGTGTAGTCACAAGTCGAGTCTTTAACTCTTGAAAGGTTGATTCTCTCTGATCGGTCCAGTCAAATGATATCCCCTTTTGAGTCAATTGAGTCAGTGGTAGGGTAATTTTAGAGAAGTCTTTGACAAACCTTCTGTAATACCCGGCTAAGTCTAAAAAAGTTTAGACTTCGGTAACATTTGTCAGTCTAGGCCAATTCACTACTGCTTCAATTTTCTGCGGGTCGACTGTAATTCCATCCTTACTGATTACATGTCCCAAAAACATAACATTGTCAAGCCAAAATTCACATTTTGTCAGTTTAGCATACAGTTTCTGTTCTTTTAGGGTCTGTAGGGCAGTTCTCAAATGATGTTCATGTTCTTCCGTGCTTTTGGAATAAATCAAAATGTCATCTATGAAAACAACTACAAATTCATCAAGGTATGGTTTGAAAATTCTGTTCATAAGGTCCATAAATGCAGCAGGTGCATTAGTAACTCCGAAAGGCATAACTAAGAATTCATAATGTCCGTACCTCATTCGAAAGGCAGTCTTTTCAATGTCCCATGTCATGACTTTTAACTGGTAGTATTCAGATCTAAGGTCAATTTTGAAAAACACTTGGGCACCTTGTAACTGGTCAAATAAATCATCAATACGAGGCAATGGATATTTATTTTTCATTGTTACCTTGTTCAGTTCACGGTAGTCAATGCAGAGTCTCAATGAGCCGTCTTTCTTTTTCACAAATAAAACTGGTGCGCCCCACGGTGAAGTACTGGGCCTGATGAACTTCTTATCTAGCAGTTCTTGCAGCTGAACTTTCAACTCTTTCAATTCAGTCGGTATCATTTTGTAAGGAGCTTTAGATACTGGCTGTGTACCCGAAATCACATCAATGGTGAACTCAATGTCCCTGTCGATCAAATCCCCTGGCAAATCATCTGGAAAAACATCTGGGAATTCTCTGACTATAGGAATACTGTTCACATCAGTCTTAGTATCAGTAGGTACAGTCAATACACAACACAGATACCATTTACACCCATTTTTAATCAGTTTAAAAGCTTTCATGGATGAAATCAGGTATGGGAGAGGTACTACTCCAACTCCGTTAAACACAAATTCAGGCAATCCAGGTGGACGGAAAACAACTTGTTTCGTTACATAGTCTATGGTAGCATGATATTTTGTTAACCAGTCCATTCTCAATATCACATCAAAATGATCAATATTCAATGGCAGTAAATCAATATACAAATGCGCATCTTTAACAATAATCCCACATGCAGGGTACATATAAGCACAAGTCATGGATCCCCCAATAGGTGAAGATACAGCTAACAGATAGTTCATAGGTTCCAGTGGTTCATTTAATTTTCGCGAAAAAGCATGCGATACATCTGAATGTGTAGACCCCGAATTAATCAGAACATATGCATTTTGAGCACAAATTGAGAGTATACTTGACACGACAGTCTCTGTATTCTGTATATCTCCCGGTACGAGTGCGAACACTCGACCTTGCCTCATAGACTCTTTTCCAGTAGCTTTGGGATTAGGTTTCGTTGGAGCAGTTAATGCTCCAGCGCTGGTTGCAGCTTTACTATTGCCCTGAGAAGCAGAAGGGCGATCTTTGACCATGTGGCCCACCTTGCCACACCTGTAACAAGCACCTGAAATTTTATGGCAAACCCCTTTATGTTTACCATATTCAGAATAAGGCGGTATGGAACCACTTCCCTGACTGGAACTAGTTGTTGACCCTGTATTTTGCTTTTTATTCAATGAATTGTTCCGACCTTTCTTAAACTTGAAGCCTCATCTCTTACCACGCCACTTGGTCACTGGCGTTTCAGTGCCTTGATGTTCGAGTCAGCCATTATTGCTCGGTTAAGAAAATCTACATACTTCAGTAGTTTCAGAACACTGATTCTGTCAAGGATTTCAACATTAAGGCCGCCTTCAAACTTCCTGGCCTTTTTGTAATCGGTATCCACCATATGTGGTGCATATCTGGCGAGTTCAATGAATTTCGATTCGTACTCAACTACGGACATAGTGCCTTGTTTCAGTTGTTCAAATTCAGTCACTTTTCGGTTCCTGACACACTGTGAAAAGTATTTCTCAAAGAAGGCTCCCTTAAACTGAGCCCAAGTCATAGCAATATTGGTGTCACGGAGAAGCATCCACCACCTTTTGGCCTCTTCTTGTAAGGTGAAGGTAGCCAGTAGCACTTTGTGTGCTTCAGAACATGGAAAGACTTCAAACAATTTCTCGGTCTCTAGGACCCATGCTTCGGCCTATAGTGGTTCGAGGCCTCCTTGGAATGACGGTGGTTTCATTTTATTGAACTTTTGCATTAGAGCAATTATATCATCATTCATATTCGGTTCCGGCTGTACCGAAGGAGGTGAGGGCTGTTGGTTTTGTTGTAGTCTTAAGGCCTCAGTCAACATTTCAACTGTTCTTTCTGGCCTTGCCATTCTGGGCGTCAGATGATTCAGTTTCATCAATAGTTCTTGCATTCTCCATTTCACTATAGGCAATTATGGCAATAACAAATATAGGCAGTTGCATACTTTAAACATATTAACACATTAGCACATAGATTCATGTCATGGACACACACACTTTTTCAATGCTCATGCAATGCCCTATTCACTTCTCTAAGACATCCTATAGCTCATTTGGACACATGTGTGCGGTATAACTCGTGATTTGATAATGCTCCGATACCACTCTGTCACGACCCAAACCCGCCCCTATGGGTTTAGCACCGTAACCAGCCAGTAATCCATGATTACCGAAGGCCTGCTTAATAGTAATAACAGTAATACAGAGTACAAGGGCTGGCGGAAGCCAAAATAGTAATAAAAGATGTCTAATGAGCTGTGATTGTCTGTATGCAAAAAGACTTTTCATAATATATTCACATTTGGAACAAAAACAGTATGTACATACATCATATACAGGCATTCAGGTTAGGTGTAACAACCCCCATACTGTTTACTGATTAATGACTGCTCGATTACCGATAATCACCGATTACTGTTAAACGAAACGGATAATGACTGATAACTGACTGATAATTGAACTGATTAAAAGTACTGAACTAACTGACTGAAATTGGAAACCGAATTGATTGAGTATATGTTAGTTAAATTGCATTCTATCTGTTTGACTGATTTGATTGTATGATTATCTGTTCATACTTATATGTTTAAACTGCTAATTGAAGGCCTTATCGGCGGCCGAATCTGAAACCGATTAGTGTTCTGTGACCCTCGTAATTTATGTGATTTTATAGTACAATTATCTGAAAATTGATTAGGTATGATTAAATTAGATTAAAATAAGCTAATATAAGAGTTGGACTTATTTACCATTTTGCCACATGAGTGGCCCACTACTTGAGGCATCTTTGATTCTCATTACACTCACATAACACATTTCATCAGCTCTTATGTTGCCTCTAACCGACCAAGAAGAGAGTTAGAGAGAGAGAGAATTGTTCTTGTTGATTTAGCTTGTGAATTGCTTGAAAATTGAAGGAATTGGAACATAGGTTGCAAGTTTAGCTTCCTCACCTTGTAACTAAAGCTCTAGGTAAGGATTTCAATCCCTCCTGTTGTGTTTAAGCTCATTCATGTAAGATTCTTAAGCCTCTAGTGATTCAAGTCTAGAATTGGTTCATTGTTTTGTTGATTTGGAACTCATTTCATGCATGCATGTTAGTATTGTTGTATTTTGAGGTTGATTACATGGACATTAGTACATGCATGCTCATATTGTTGTTATAGACCATGTTTCCAAACTGGTTTGAAAAGAAATGAGCTCATTTGATCAAGCTTTGGAGCTCTAATTTGGTTTAAAACTCATACATGACATGTTTGAATGTTATTTCTTGAAAATGGGTTTGAATATAGTTTAATTGACTCACCTTTGGGGCTTGAATTCATAAATTGAGCTTTGAAACTTGTTATACATTGAATTTAGTGATGTTTTCCAGAATTTGGGCCCAAGGTCGAGTTTGGAGTGGTAGAAATGCTTGGTTTGAGCTTGGGAGGCAGATCTGGAAATTCCAGATTTGGCTTCCTCGCTCGAGCGAAGGATTCCCCGCTCGAGCGAGCACCTTTGTCCAGGGCTCCGCTCGAGCGACATCGAGCGACCATCGCGCGTAAAATCTCAGCATCCAGTACTTTTACTGTTTTGCAGACCGCTCGAGCGAAGGATTCCTCGCTCGAGCGAAGCCTTTGATTTTGGACTTACGCTCGAGCGGAGAAAGTCTCGCTCGAGCGAAGCCCCTATTTTCAGCAAACTTTGCGAAATGTTTTCTAATTGTATTTTTGCATCCTCATCCCATCCTAGGCATTCTTAGGCCTAGTTTAAGACATTAGATGAGGATATCGTTGTAGAACACACCAAGGCAAATTAGGGATTAAGTTATGAGATTTCCCAACTGTGTAGCTTAGTGTGTTCAATCTGTTAACTGTGTAGGGTTGGCGACTGGGGAGATACGCTCTAGCATACTGTAGCCCAAACTCTGTGAGTAACAATTGTGTAAAGATATGTTCAAACCACTGACATTCTTTGAATACTGAACTGAACTGTTTACTGAACTGGTATTATTGAATGAATGTATGTCCTTTATTTCTGAACTGTACTGTGGCATCCTTAGTACCTATCTGTTTACTGTTACTGTTACTGTTACAGAGATCTCTGTCGGTTCCCTCGTGGAACACTA
>NW_021028891.1:71623-244221 GCF_004153795.1 Camellia sinensis | reverse complement strand
TTGTATGATTATCGTGTTCAAACTTTATACTGTTTAAACTGCTAGAAGGCCTTATCGGGCATGCTGCCGATATCTGAAACCGAATTAGTGTTCTGTGACCCTCGTAATTTATGTGATTTTATAGGTACAATTATCTGAAAATTGATTTAGGTATGATTAAATTAGATTAAAATAAGCTAAATATAAGAGTCTTGGAATTATTAGCCATTTTAGCAACATGAGTGGCCACTACTTGAGGCTATTTTTCATATTCTTCATCACATACACTTTCAATTTCAGCTCTATGTTGCCTCTAACCGACGCAACGAGAGTTAGAGAGAGAGAGATTGTTCTTGTTGATTTTAGCTTGTGAATTGCTGCTGAAAATTGAAGGAATTGGAACATAGGTTGCAAGTTTAGCTTTCCTCACCTTGTAACTAAAGCTCTAGGTAAGCGATTTCAATCCCTCCTTGTTGTGTTTAAGCTCATTCATGTAAGAGTTCTTAAGCCTCTAGTGATTCAAGTCTAGAATGGTTCATTGTTGCTTGATTTGGAACTCATTCTACATGCATGCATGTAGTAGTTGTTGGTATTTTGAGGTTGATTACATGGTACATTAGTACATGCATGCTCATATTGTATGTTATAGCTGCGCCATATGCCCTGAGCGCTAGCTTATCGTTTCCGTTCTACAACAGATGCGTTTGAAAGAATGAGTCATTTGACTCAGTTTGGAGCTCTAATTTGTTTAAAACTCAATACGTGACATGTTTGATGTTATTCTTGAAATGGGTTTGAATATAGTTTTAATTGACTCAACCTTTGGGCTTGAATTTCATATAATTGAGCCTTTGAAAACTATGTTATATCTAGCGAGATTGATTTAGGTGAGTGTATTCCCCAGAATTTTGGGGCCCAAGAGGTCGAAGTTTCTCGGATGGTAGACATACTGTAGGTTTGAGCTGGGAGTGCAGATCTGGAAATTCTCAGATTTGGCTTCCTCTGCTCTTTTTGGCATACAGACTGTCACAGCTCATTGGGCATTATTTAATTACTGTATTGGCTTCTGCTAGGCCCTGTACTCTGTTTTACTGTATTACTGTTAAGCAGGCCTTCGGTAATCTCGGATTACTGGCCGGTTACGGTGCTAAACCCATAGGGCCGGGTTTGGGTCGTGACATTAGGGACCAAATCCCTACCATAACAGTACAGTACAAGTCTATACAGTCTATACAAGACAGAGACAGAAGGGGAAATCTAAAACACCCCGAAGCAGCCTAAGCTTGAACACACATGGAACCTCGCAGTGAGGCACGTTGGTTAGCTTAACAAAAAGGGAGTTTAACCTAACCCTCCTAGCTCCGATCCGGTGCCAGGACACCTACATATATATATAAACAGTAAGCTAAAGCCCAGTGAATAACATATGCGTAAAGAGATTAAAAATGAATATCTTTCCAACATTTAAAACAACTAGTTATAACAGTATATCAGTCATTTAGTCATAGCAGTCATATGTGGTACATCGCATAGCAAAACAGTACAATAGGTCTTAACAGACCGAACAGTCAGTTGATGGCCATCATATCAGTAAACAGTAGTGGTTCCAAACATGGGAACCGACAGAGATATCTGTGACAGTAGTAGTACAGTACAGTAACAGTAAATTGCTATGAATGCCACGAATACAGTTCGCAAATAAGACAAGCATTCATTCAGTAAGAAATATAATTTCAGAAAGCAGTACAGTTGATTATTCAGAAAATATTCATGATTGAATATATCTTTACAACATTGTTACTCACAGAGTTCTGGGCTACAGATAGGCTAGTGAGCATCCTCGGATGCCAACCCTACACAGTTACAGGATGAACAGATACTAAGTTGCACGTTTGGGAAACAATAACTTAGTCCCTATCTTGACTCGGTGTGGTTCTACATCAATAACCTCATTAAGATGCCTTAAAGTAGGCCTAGGAATGCCTATGATGGAATGAGAATGCAAAGATGTACTTTAAAACACTTTTTAGAATTTTCAGAAAATAGGGGTTTCGCTCGAGCGTGGCTTTCTATGCTCGAGCGGACATGCAGACAAAGGAGCTCCGCTCGAGCGTGACTTTCCTCGCTTGAGTGGACTGTAAAAGTACTGGATGCATGAAATTCACGCTTGACGGGCGCTCGACCCCCACTCGAGCGTGAGACATAAGCCTTCGCTCGATCGTGCATTCCCTCGCTCGAGCGGACTGTAAACACATGCAAAGTACTGGACACACGCATTTCACACTCAAGCGTTACTTTTCCTGCTCGAGCGAACTGTATGAACTCAGAGTGTACGCTCGAGCGTGAAGTTCCTCGCTCGAGCGTGGATCCAAAATTTGGAATTTCCAGAATTGTCTCCAAGCATGAAACTCAACATTTAAAGCATCAAATTCGATCATTTTGGGCTAATTTTCTAGAAAATACTTTAAAACTCATAATATGACATGTTTCAAAGATCAATTTGCAAAATCAAAGCCCAAAGGTAGTTCAATTGAACCCATTTCCAAACAAAACTTCAAGAACATGATGTACATGCAACATGCATGAATTTAATCAACTTTAAAGCTTCTAATACAAGAACAAATGAGTCAATCCTTCTAAAAACATGATGAATTCATGGACCAAAGCTAGAATATGGACATACATGTGAGGATTTCCATGAAATCAACATCAAAACTCAACAATGTATACATGCCATAAAATCACATTATTTCTAATTAACAGCAAAACACTAATCACTTTCGGATTCGGCCGCCGATAAGACCTTCAATTTGCAGTTTAAAACATAAAACATGAACAGATCATTTAGCAGTCAAACAGATAGATTTGCATTTAAACTAATACACTCAATCAATCAGTTCAGAATTTCAGTCAATCAGTCACTTAATATGCTTAATCATAGATTAGCACTAATCAGTGGTGAGGGTTGTCACAATATCCCCTCCGAAACAATGATACATATACAATGTATTTAAACACTTTGTCATATACAATGACTAATCAAAACACATATTCAATGGTTTAATCAAACTGTCATATTCAATGACATAATTCAATTGATTAGTTTCAATCTCCCTAATTCTCATGCAGTTTCTACAACAATCATAACTATCCTCCACCGATGGCCCAAAACAAATATATTTAAGCAGATAAATAAATCTATTAACAGATAATTTATCAAAATCCATAGGTGAATGATTTATCAAATCCAACTACACCCTTTATTTACGCATCCTCCAAATTTCATATTTTCCATACCAATTTCATTATTCAAACAAAATAATTATTTAATTCAAATTAGGGCAATCTTCCCCCTTTTAGAAATATTACACCCAAGACCAAATTTCACCAACTATACCCAAGCAATATCATTTTCAAGACCTTTTATACATATATAGTACCAAATATGGAAAACCCCTCTTTCAAATATCAAAACCCTAACCTTAACTTCACCCAAATCTTCCCAAATCCCACCATTTATATAAAATGACAAATATCTAAGTTAAAGCTCATATTAAAGAGTAGAATATCCCTACCTCAAATGTAGAGTTCAACAAGGAAAAAGGAGAAACTTGAATATGCCCAAAATTCAAACTTTTCGGATCAAAAGGAAGCCACGCAAAACTCTATCTTTTTAACAAAGGGAGTAGGGTAAAGAGACCCAAGATCATGGAGTATTTATAGAGAGAGAATGTGTTTTAGAGAGAGACAGCCAGATTAGGGTTCTGAGTGAAAAAGAGACCAAAAAGTGATATAAAATCACACTGCTGCGAATTGATATATGCAGTCCTTGCACGAGTGAAGGAGTCGTCGCTTGAGTGACCAGACACAACAATGACCTTGCTCAAGCGCAAGAAACGTCGCTCGAGCGTAAAATGCAAAGCTTCAGATCTGCCACCAATGCAGACTCACGCTCGAGTGCAAGAAGTCTCACTCGAGCGAAGAAACAATTTCACAAGGCTCGCTCGAGTGCAAGAAGCCTCGCTCGAGCGAAGAAGCCAAAATCTGGGCAACAACATTCTAGACCAACTAACAACCAACCTGTTCCAAACATGCCCAATATAATCAAAAACTCAAATACAAAGACTCAAAAGAGAATAACAAGACAAGGATACGATATTCAACCACGGAACCCAAGTCTGGGACACAAAGAAGGTCGGGGCAAAACCGGGATCGCTATAACCTCCCCCCTTAAAGAATTTCGCCCCCGAAATTTTATTACAAGTTTCAAAACCATAATTTTCCAATTTTCAAAATGATTACAATTCAATTCTCGTTACCATGATCCGCCCACCAGTCATTCCATCCCTTCTCAAGAGATCAATTTCACCAAAAAAAGCTCAACATATATTACCAATATGTATTTTCTGAAATTTAGCTAACTTCAACACATACATCTCATGCTTTCCAAAACATATTCAATGTTTATGACAAGTTTACAATTTCTCCAAAACTTAAGCAACATATACAATGTTCTCATTAATTTAAAACATACACAATGTTCACATTAAACTTGCATTTCCAGAACACATTCAACCTTTACAATGCTTTCATAATCCAAAACATATACAATGTTTTTATAGCTCATAAACAAAGCCAAAATTCCGACATACATTCAAACATCAATAAATAAGTCCGAATATTTCTCTCGAACTTCCAATTCACGCTCTCACGTTGCCTGTTCAACACCGTGATGTTTCCACAATACTTTGACCAAGGGAATTGTCATACCCCGGAAGACTTGGTCCCGTCTATCCAAGACTCTCACCGGTCTACAAGACATCTTCATCTACCTCTAAGTCAGTCCAATCTAACACATGTGATGGATTCGGCTCATATTTCCAAAGCATACTAATATGAAACACGTCATGCACTCCGTAAAGTTGCAGGGGCAACGCTAAACGGTATGCAACCTCTCTAATCCGCTTAAGGATCTCAAAAGGACTAATAAACCGAGGGGATAACTTCCCACTCTTCCCAAATCTCATCAAACCCCACCTAGGTGATATTTTCAAAAAGACATGATCACCCACCTCAAATGACAAGGTCTCCTCCTACGGTCGGCATAACTCTTTTGGCGACTTTGGGCTGTAACCAACCTCTTACAGATAAGTGCCACATTCACCGTCGTTTCCCGAACCAACTCTGGACCTAACAAAGGTGCATCACCCAGCTCGGCCTAACACACTGGAGATCAGCACGGCCGGCCATACAAGGCCTCAAACAGTGCCATGCCAATACTTGACTGGAAACTGTTATTGTAGGTAAACTCCACTAAGGGTAGGTGTCTCTCCCACGACCCCTTAAAATCAAGGACACAGCCTCTAAGCATATCCTCAAGGATTTGAATGGTATGCTCGAACTACCCGTTAATCTGAGGATGACAAGCCGTGTTAAAAGTCAATCTAGTGCCCAAGGCACTTTGCAAACTCTACCACAACCGAGCAATGAAACGCGGGTCTCTATCTGAGACAATCGTCACTGGGACCCCGTGCAACCTCATTATGTCCCGAATATACAAGTCATCAAGGTAATCTACCGAATCTCTCATGCGCATAAGAATAAAATGTGCTGACTTGGTCAACCAGTCAACTACCACCCAAATAGCATCACTACCACGTTGATTCCTCGGAAGGCCCACAACAAAATCCATTGTGACATGTTCCCACTACTACTCAGCTATAGGCAAGGGTTGTAACAAACCCGCAGGCTTCTGATGTTCAGCCTTCACTTGCTGACAAGTAAGGCACCTCGATACAAATGCTGCCACATCCTTCTTTATACCCCTCAACCAAAACTGGCAACTCATGATACATCTTTGTGCCTCTCGGATGCACCACAAGGCGTGAATGGTGAAACTCTCGGAGTACTTCTTCTCGGCAAGACTCCGGCATAAACAAGCGGTCATGGTATCTCACACTCAGGTCGGGATACACAATCAAACCCTTCTCTAACTTCCCACTGGAGATCTTCTCTCAAAGGGATTCTACCTTGAAGTCACCCTTCTGCGCTTCTAACACTCGGTTCACAAGTGTAGGTTGTGCAACTACAGAGAACAAAGCTGCAGACTCAACAGACTCGCCCAAATGCAAGTCAAATTCACCAAGGACACCCAAAATCTCCCATTCTCGGATAGCTATACAAGTTACACTACTGATGGACTTCTTACTTAGGGCATCGGCCACAACATTGGCCTTCCCCAGATAATAGTGTAACTTAAAATCATAATCTTCTATGAACTCTATCCACCTTCTCTGCCTCAAATTCAAGTCCTTCGGTGTAAACAGATACTTCAGACTCTTATGATCAGAAAACACCTCAAACCTCTCACCATACAAATAGTGCCTCCAAATCTTCAAGGCAAAAATCACCGCTGCTAACTCTAAGTCATGAGTAGGGTAATTCCTCTCGTGTGTTTTCAATTGTCGTGAGCCATAGGCTATTACTTTCCCCTCTTGTATCAGTACACAACCCAAACCCTCTCGTGAGGCATCACAATACACTAAATAGCTCAAACCCCTCTCCGAAATAATCAAGACTAAAGCGGTGGTAAGTCTAACTTTAAGTTCTTGGAACGACTTTTCACAAGTCTCACTCCATACAAATTTGACCCCTTTCTGCGTCAATCTAGTCAAAGGCGAAACTAGTCTGGAGAAAGCTTTCATAAATCGACGATAATACCCGACCAATCCCAGAAAACTAGAGATCTCAAAGGCATTCTTAGGCTGTGCCCAATCTTGCACTGCCTCAATTTTGGATGAATCTACAGTCACCCCTTTCCCGGAAACCACATGGCTTAAAAACTTAACTTCTCTTAACCAAAACTCGCATTTCTCGAACTTGGCATACAACTTATGGGCTCTAAGCAACTCAAGCACCACTCCCAAGTGTTCCTCGTGCTCCTCCTCAGAGGGTGAATAAATCAAAATGTCATCCACAAAGACGACTACAAAACGTTCTAAGAACTCTCGGAAGATTCAGTTCGTGGAGTCCATAAACATAGCTGAGGCATTGGTTAGCCCAAAAGGTATCACCAGAAACTCATAATGGCCATACTATGTACGGAATGCCGTCTTCGGGATATCCTCCTCCCTGACTCTCAACTAATGGTAGCCCAATCTTAAATCTACCTTAGAGAAATAATGAGATCCTTTCAACTGGTCAAACAGATCATCTATACGAGGCATAGGGTACTTGTTCTTAACCATAACCCGGTTCAATTTTCGATAATCAATACAAAGTCTCAAGGCCCCATCTTTCTTCTTAGCAAAAAGGGTCGATGCTCCCCAAGGCGAAGTACAAGGGCGAATAAAACCCTTATCTAGTAATTCCTGGAGTTGAACCTTTAACTCACTCAACTCAGCTAGGGCAAAATGTTACAGTGCCATAGAAATCGGTGCCGTGCCAAGCACTAAATCAATAGAGAACTCGATCTCTCAGTAGGGTGGTAATCTAATTAGATCCTCGGGAAAGACATCCGAGTACTCACAAACCACTCTTGGCAACTCAATCTAAACCTCATCACACTCACTACTCATAAAGCTAGTGAGAAGGTAACTAAGCTCATGCTGCCCGCGTGGATCATACACCGGTGTTAAAACTCTACCTACTCGATCCCCCAAAAAATGAAACAATCGCCGCTTAAGGTACATATAGTAACTTTCTGACGGTAGCAATCTATAACAGCCCGGTATGACGATAACCAGTCCATACCCAAAATAACATCATATCCATCAATACAAAAGAAAAGGAAGCCGACGATCGATGACCTCTATATCACAGCCCCGACACTCCTATTTCAAAATCATCTCACTCCCAACAGGTGATACAACACATAAAAAAGATGCTAACTGTGCCAACTCCAACCCCAAAACTGATGCAAATGCAAAAAATATAAAGGAATGGGATGCATCTGTATCAATTAACACATTAGCGATCGAGTTGCAAAACAAAAAAGTACCTCTCACAACAAACAGAACTGGTACAAGATCTGGTGCTGTAACAGCATACACGCGCCTTGTAGGTCTATGATCTACCTGCACACCTCTCGGAGCATAAGACTGCTACACTGACTGAGCCAAAGAGGCTCCTTGATTGGCCCTCGAGACCTATACTGACTGAACTGGCTGGTGACTCTGTGTCTGCCTTAAACCAGACGCACCAGGTGTGCCACCCAATTGTAGAAAAAACCTTTTTAAGGGCCCCGTCTGCCTACACTGATAACAAGTGAGCGGCTGGCCTCTACCTTGACTCTGGCTATGAGAACAAGCCGAAGATGAAGCTCCTCACTGCCCTCCTCCCATCTATGGGCAAGCTGGAGACTTGTGGCCCAACTGACCACATTTGTAACAAGTGATGTCTTCCTGACCACCTCTTCCAGAACCTGAACTTGGCACTGGAAAGGTAGATCCCGAATGCACTCCCTAGGACTGCTGAGGGTTAGAACCCCTCTGCCTCTTACTGTCCCGTTGACCATCTTGACTCCTCCTGGAGCCCTCATCCTTTCCTCCTCTGCATGCATAATAGTTTCAAGATGGGCTGCAGCCTCCACAAGGAGCCCATACTCCCTAATCATGGACCCGTCAACTTTAAACATGAGTCCGGTCCTCAGTTTCTTCTTGAACTCCTGACAACGGTGTTTCTCAGTCGCCACTAACTCCGGTGCAAACCTAGACAAGCTAGTAAATGTGGCCTCAAACTCAGCCACTAGTGTATTCAACTGTTTGAGCTGAGAAAATTTATCCCTCAGCTTTTCCCTCACTGTAGAAGGCAAGTACTTATCCTAGAAAGCTTTAACAAAGGCCTCCTAAGTCCCTCTAATGCGCCCCTGCGCATACTTCCACCACTGAACCGCGTCTCTTTTTAGCTGGAAGGACGCTAAGGTCACCCTCAAACCTCCGTCTTCGATGCCGAGCATCTCGAATGTCTTCGTCATCTGTTCCAGCCACTCATCAGCCTTCAGTGGCTCCTTAGGGTCACCCAAAAACTCATCCAGATTTGACCGGAAGGACTCCCTCTTTAGAAAAGAAGGCCCTGCTTTAGCTACATGGGCTTGGACTTGATTCTCAGCCCTGAGAATGTCCATAGATTCCCTCAATGCTTCGACCATTTCATGGGCTAAGCCGCCTATGGCCTATTGACCTACTGGCTCGGCCACGTTGGCCTGACCCACTCCTTCCTCCTGTACCAAAATCTCATCCAGTATAGGCATATCATGCCTCCTAGGCCTACCACACCAACCGCCACGACCTCTTCCTGACATCTTAATGAAGGTAACAAAAAGATTAGCATATTTATAAACGTGCCGAAGCTATCTCACTCACATCCTAATACGATAGACAACTGTAATTCACTCCACATAAGCACATAATCACATAAACACATACGAATTTCATTTCCGGATAATGACCGTCCCATGGCGTTGCTAGAGTTCCAATTAGAAACGGCAGTGATCAAGTGTCTTTCCAACAGAGCTCCCAGAACCCATAGACCCAATCAACATCCTAGAAACTAAATCCCATACCCATATAGTCACATAAACATGTCATCATATAAGCACATAACATCATACTTAAGTCTCTAACAAGAGAGACAAACCCATTGTGGTACTAACCACTTCCCACATACCGAAAGTATTCAAACCTGGTACGCTCTGATACCAAGTTGTAACGCCCTCAAAATAGTATATAAATCAATCATTTACAAGATCTATAGACATAGTGGGAATGTTATATTTTCATTCATCAAAGTTAATATTACAAGAGATATCACATACCTTACATTTTCATAAATGTTTATATTGAAACTATAGCATGTAATTCTAACTGAGAATAACAAAATAAATGCCCTAAGGGCTTACATCTTTCTAAGACTTCGCATAGTTACAACAAAAGAAGAGTCTAGTCTCTATACAAGTAAAGCCCTCAGCTTGAATAAACATTTCACACAAAGACGAAACAACAAAAGTGGAGCCTTCAGCTCCTAAGCTTCCCAAGCTATGTCTTTGGAGGTGGCATGTCACCTATACCTGAAAATGGTTTCCAAAGTAGGGTGAGCCAAAGCCCAGTAGAGATATGCTAAACAATATATGAGAATTAACTAAAATATGAGCATCAGATAAATGTGCAACATTCTTAACCAACACATATTCTTTTCAAAGTCATTCAATATAGATAGCCAATATCTCAATTCATTTCCATTCTTCCATTTCGGGTAAATCAATTAACCAAATTCATTATTTTCAAAGCAACCAATATGAGATTACAACTCAATGGTTCACAATTCAAAACATTCATCAATCCAACACTTCTATTTCTTGCCATTTTATGGAACCACGTCCAAGGGAACTGGCACCCATAAATATATAAGATTTCGGGACTTTCACCCTGGACACTCTGGCCAACTTAATTATCAATGGAGTCCATCCCCTATCTCCTCCCAAACAATGGAGTACATCCCATATCCCCTCCGAAACAATGATACATATACAATGTATTTAAACAATATGTCATACACAATGACTAATCAAAACACATATTCAATGGTTTAATCAAACTGTCATATTCAATGACATAATTCAATTGATTAGTTTCAATCTCCCTAACTCTCATGCAGTTTCTACAACAATCATAACTATTCTCCACTGATGGCCCAAAACAAATATATCTAAACAGATAAATAAATCTATCAACAGATAATTTATCAAATTCTATAGGTGAATGATTTATCCAATCCAACTACACCCTTTATTTACACGTCCTCCCAATTTCATATTTCCCATACCAATTTCATTATTCAAACAAAATAATTATTTAATTCAAATTAGGGCAATCTTCTCCCTTTCACAAATATTACACCCAAGACCAAATTTCACCAATTATACCCAAGCAATATCATGTTCAAGACCTCTTATACACATATGGTACCAAATATGGAAAACCCCTCTTTCAAATATCAAAACCCTAACCTTAACATCACCCAAATCTTCCCAAATCCCACCATTTATACAAAATGACAAATATCTAGGTTAAAGCTCATATTAAAGAGTAGAATATCCCTACCTCAAATGTAGAGCTCAACAAGGAAGAAGGAGAAACTTGAAGATGCCCAAAACTCAAACTTTTTGGATCAAAAGGAAGCCCACACAAAACTCTATCTTTTTAACAAAGGGAGTAGGGTGAAGAAACCCAAGATCATGGAGTATTTGTAGAGAGTGTGTGTGTTTTAGAGAGAGAGACAGCCGGATTAGGGTTTTGAGTGAAAAAGAGACCAAAAAGTGATATAAAATCACGCTGCTGCGAACTGATATATACAGTCCTCACTCAAGCGAAGGAGTTGTCGCTCGAGCGACCAGACACAATAATGACCTCGCTTGAGCACAAGAAGCGTCGCTCGAGCTTAAAATGCAAAGCTTCAGGTCTGCCACCAACGCAGACGCACGCTCGAGTGCAAGAAGTCTCGCTCGAGCGAAGAAACAATTTCACAAGGCTCGTTCGAGCACAAGATGCCTCGCTCGGGCGAAGCAATCCACCTTCTCAAAAAAGTTGCGTTTGGGAAAAGACATGAGGACTCTCAATCCTTGCTCGAGCGTAAGAACCCTCGCTCGAGCGATGAAACAGATTACACAAGGCTCGCTCGAGCGCAAGAAGCCTCGCTCGAGCAAAGAAGCCAAAATTTGGTCAACAACATTCTAGACCAACTAACAACCAACCTGTTCTAAACATGCCCAACATAATCCAAAACTCAAATACAAAGAGTCAAAAGAGAATAACAAGACAAGGATACGATATTCAACCACGGAACCCAAGTTCGGGACACAAAGAAGTTCAGGGCAAAACTGGGATCGCTATCCATTGGTTTCATTTTAAACAAATAGAGTTCAGAAATTAATCCACGTAATTGAAATATTAATATAATTTATAAAACATAACTTGTATAAAATAAATTATGGTAAGTCAAAACATACGTAAAATATATTATGGTGACTCAAAGGATAATATAACTCACCTTAATATTGAGTCTATTTCCCTCATATTTTTGCTGTATTCTTTTTTTTTTTCTCTCTCTCTCTCTCTCTTTCTCTCTTTTCCGTTCGATCCCTTACTATTTTCACAGGCCCCTCCTACCCTTATATACACCTTCCTTAGTGTTGACTCACCCGATCATGATGACCCCATAGTTGATGGCTCACCTCCCCTATTTGCTTAGATAGCACAGATGGCCCAATTCTATCTCTCTAGGACAATTGCCAAATCTTCTCTCATTAATGGTTGATTTACTTAATCTCCAGGGAAATCTCCTTCATCATATATTTGATAAAGGCAAATTAATTTACGTATAGCTTTTTATTATTATTATTTTGCCTTAATTTTACATTGACTCTAGTTAATAAATTAAATTATACTTTATAGCATACCATCATAATATTAATTATTTTGTTTTACTATTACAGATTATTATTATTATTCTTATTAATAATTGTGGTTGGTTGTGTATTAATTAAATATTTAGGGTGTTACATTTTTCATGAGATTCATTAGGTTTTGACCATGTCTTTGATTGTATCTTTCATATTTAGCCTTAGTTAGCTTTGCTTCCATTTATTGACGTCTTTTTGCTTCACTAATCATCATTTAAATACCCTTGGGATGTTTGATGATTTGTGAAGCAAACTCACTCTCTTCTTGAGAAATTTTCATGACAGGAGAGAGAAGGAAAGATGAATATCCTTTGAAACCCTTTGTCTTGCTCTGTTTCAGTCCTGTCGCAGCAGGTGTTTCTCTAGCAATAGTGGCTGGCCAGCCACCACCTTGGACGACCGACCACTTCTCAAGGCCGGCCAACCACTCTTTTTGTACAGCAGTGGGTGCTTTTTCAGTGAAACCAGAGCACATCTTGAGGCCTGAAACAGAGTGATTTTCTGACTATGAATAGAAATAACTTCCAGCAATGAACAGATGGGGTTTCCGAAGGCTGTTCTCACCTTTGACCGCTTGACTTCGATCCCTTTAATTCACCTCCTTTGAGTTGTATTTTGTAAATAATTAGTTAGCTAATTCACTTATATTTGTAATTAATTAGTTACTTTGCTTTCATTCGAATTTGTAATAGCTAGGTAATTTAGTTAATTTATTTTGGTGTTGTAATAATTAGTTAATTAGGATATTCATTCAGACCCTCTTGTGCGAGAGAAAATTTGTAACCCTTGTAATATTGTGTATGTTACGACCCAAACCTAGTACCCAAGATTCTGCGTCACAACAAAATAATAAAAATAAAATATTTCTAAAATTACTGTATTAGTAGCGCAAACAAATAATTTATAAACAAATTAAAGTAAAATAAATGGGTACCAAAAGTTTATTAAAAAGAAACAAAATTTGGGCTCTTTATTTTATTAAAAAAGTCCAATAAAAAATACAGATAGTAAATAAATAAAACGAAAAAAAAAGAAAGAAAACACTGCAATTTATCCCCTATCTTGATCCTACTAAATCTCGTCACCTGAAAGGGGTAGCAGCTATAAGCACATAGCAAAGTGAGAAACATTATACTGTGAGTATAGGGGTACAAAATAGCCATGAATAGTTATTTAAGTTAAAACATTAACATAATTTAAGTTGAATAAACAAATTAATTAAGTGATTTTATTGAATTACATTTAAAATTTTTTGAGTGTTACAGTGTGTGTGTGTCAATTTCCGACCACACTGCCAGTCAAGCACTCAGCTGGAGAACACTGGCAGAATAGATTAAGCCCAAACGACCTGTCACAAAAAGAAGAGATTCTGGCGGTGATTCGTCCACCCGGCGGCACTCCGACGATCAAGTCAATTATCTCTCAAAGATAGCAAAAGTGCTTAACTCACTATTCAGAACATAAAAAGCATACCTTAGACCCATGGGGGGTACCTCTCTTTTATAGCCAACACTTACCTAATCCCAATAGAAGCCTAGTTTTAATGGACTTAGGATTACTGCTAATCTTGGACTCCCAGTAGGATTGGCATAAACTCTCTAAGAGTCTTATCTTTATCCAAACTGAAGTCCTCTCCCATTCTAGGAATTTTGTCCCTTATCTGCTTATCCCGGATTCCGATTTCCTCACAGATAAC
This sequence comes from Camellia sinensis, assembly GCF_004153795.1. NCBI lineage: Eukaryota > Viridiplantae > Streptophyta > Magnoliopsida > Ericales > Theaceae > Camellia > Camellia sinensis. Next base: position 230,089 of record NW_021028891.1, on the reverse strand, counting down.
CTCGGCCTAGCCGAGATCATCTCGGTGTCATGACCAAGACATGTGGCACCTCGGCTGACACTTCGGTATCACCTCGGCCACGTGTTGTCATTCAAAAATTATGTCCCCACAACTGCCCCTAGGTTCTATTACCTCGGCATCCTGAGGTGATGGAACCTATATCATTCCTTTCATTTAGCACATCGGCTAAGTTCGCTTTATCCTTCATTACCAAGGTCATCATTCGTCGGCTCAAATATGACCAAGACTTAGTCTGTTTTCATCAATGCCTTAGAACCAAAAAACCAAGTTTTGTTCAAGTTTCACAACCGGGATCGTCCTCCTAGCCGAGGTCCTGCTCCATTAAATTAAGAACTCCAAGAGTTTCATCACGCGTATGAGCTGTCACGCACAGCAACTCAACCATTTTTGCCACGTGTCTTTCCCCTATTGAGCCGTGCCTGACACGCGCCATTAAGTCGTATCGCACTTGTGTGCGCCATCTGACAAACACGTCGTCCTAGGCACACTAAATACGTTTTTGCCGTCATTTCGTGTGTTTGATCAAAATCACTTCTCTCTCTCTGTCTTTTCACTTTTGCATCTTCGTCTTCATGCAAGCTTTCTCTCTCTAACTTTCTCTAATCCTCCTATTGCTTCAATCTCTAAAGCTCACTACAATCACTGCCGTTCGTCTCCTCCGGTGAGGTTTTTGCTGATCATTTCCGTTTGTTGCCATCATCTGACTCCGGCGTACTCAACACCGGCTTCATTTTTCTTCAGTAAGTCACTATTTCCTCCTTTATCAGTCTGTGTTTTTCTTTGTACCTTATACTTTTTTCTTACTTTTTGAAACAATGTAAGCTTTAATTTGGCTAACGTGTCATTTTTGTAATCTAAACAATCATTTTTCAATGTCAGGCTGAGGTGCCTTCTTTCCTTATTTGAATGCATATACAACTTTTTTCCCTTTCAAGTGCTTTGAATGTTTGTCTTCTTTTTACTCTTACATGATTCTATACTTAGAAAAATTTGCATGTCTTCAATGTACACCTTAACTGTGCAACCTCCTTGGGATGGAATACCTCGGTTAAACCACTATTGGTTTATTTCGACAAGTACATAGGTATTTCTTTTCAATACAACCTTAGCTTAACTTGTAAATTTTTTTTTAAAATTTCAACAAGTGTTTAAACCAATCTTCCTTTAACATAACCTTGGATTCACTTCTACTTGTAAATTTTTCATAAAATTTCAACAAGTGTTAAACATTACCTCAGTTTAACTTCAACTTGTAAATTTTTCTTAAATTTCAACAATTGTTAAACATGACCTTGGCTTGAAAATTCCAACTCCAAGCATCATTCTCCAGCCCTCTAATGTGAACTTAAGTTCCACTTGGGTTCTCATTAAGCATGTGGCTCTGACCTCGTTGCCGAAGTCTATATTTAAACAGAGACTAGCCGATGTTCTCAACCTTGGTTCTTTTGTTAATCTTACCCAAGTGCACTTAGTTTCAATCTGTGTTTGACTCTGCCAATATGGCAAGTCCAGGTTAATTCAACTTAGTTCAACTCTATTATATGCAAGTAGAAACTCTGCCATATAATAGGTCTAAGTTATTCGTCATTTTTCAATCAGAAACATCGCCAACTTAGTTCAACTCTATTATATGCCATATAATAAGTCTAAGTTATTTTTCATGTTTCAATCAGAAACATCGTCATAGGACCGGTCGGTCCTATCACATAGGTTTCAAATTCACAAAAGTCAAACTAGCACTTTATTATTACTTCAGCCAATATGCTCCATTGTCGGCAACCGAGATGATTCTATTTGGCCCAAGTTTGGCCTCTCTATTATCCTTCTTATTGCTGACAACATTTCTCAGGATGAGGTCCCTAATCTTGAACTCTCTTGAGCTAACCTTCTTGTTGTAAGCCCTAGCAAGTTTTTGCTGGTATGCCCCCAGCCGAATTGTTGTTCTCTCGCACGTTGCAGGTGGATTTTAACAACATTTTCACGTTTTTTTACATAGGCTTCAGCTTCCTTTTGCATGTTAGGCCAAAAGAATCCCTGCGATATTGCTCTATGGACAAGGGATCTGCCCCCTGCATGGCTTCCACCTACTCCTTTGTGGACTTCATATAAAAGGTCTTTAACTTAGGCTGAGCTTTTCTCTTCTCGGACTTAATCATCTAGGCTGAGATCTTGTCTTCTGAAATTTGGGATCTGCTCACTTTAGGCTGAGCTCTTCTCTTTTAAGACCTAATCATCTAGGCTGAGATCTTGTCTTCTGGAATCTTGGATTTGCTCACTCAAGGTGAGCTCTTCTCTTCTCGGACCTAATCATCTAGGCCGAGATCGTGTCTTCAGGGATTCTCCATGCCCGACCTCCCGCGAAGGCCGGTGAAAATGTCCCTTGGTCTTGCCATGCTGAGGGACTGCAGGAACCGTTTTCTGCCCTCCTTTCTGGGCACCTTTCTTGGCTGCTGGAATCGGCGTATCTTGTAGCGGGAACGGTGGCTGCATGACGTTGTTTTGCATCATGAAATTGACGACTGTTTGTAGGTCTGCCAATTTGTCCGCCATTCCCTTCATCTCGTCGTCCCTCTGCAGGCATCTATCTTTCCATACCTGGAGGTCGTCCTCGTTATAATACCCGCTCTGGTCCAATTTCTTCGGTACACCGCCCTCCTGGCCGACGTCTTTTCCTCTGTGATTCTTATCACGAGTCTCTTCGTTGCAGCTATCTTCTTCAACGTCAAGGTCAATATGTTTCTCATTCTCAGTAGGAGTGTTGTCCCCAACCTTCTCTTTCCGTCCGTTGTTGGCCATCTATTCTCCTTTCTTTCCCATAGACGGCGCCAAATTGTGTGTGTCAATTTCTGACCACACTGCCAATCAAGCACTCAGCTGGAAAACACTGGTAGAATAGATTAAGCCCGAACGACCTGTCACAAAAAGAAGAGATTCCGGCGGTGGTTTGTCCACCCGGAGGCACTTTCACGATCAAGTCTGTTATCTTTCAAAGATAGCAAAAGTGCTTAACCACTATTTAGAGTATAAAAAGCATACCTTAGACCCATGGGGGTACCTCTCTTTTATAACCAACACTTACCTAATCCCAATAGAAGCTTAGCTTCAATGGACTTAGGATTATTGCTAATCTTGGACTCCCAGTAGGATTGGGATAAACTCTCTAAGAGTCTTATCTTTATCCAAGCTGAAGTCCTCTCCCATTCTAGGACTCTTGTCCCTTATCCGCTTATTCCGGATTCCGATTTCTTCACAGATAACCTCAGCCTAGCCGAGATCATCTCGGTGTCATGACCAAGACACGTGACACCTCGGCTGACACTTCGGTGTCACCTCGGCCACGTGTTGTCATTCAAAAATTATGTCCCCACACAGTGTATGTTTTTCAATCCTCATTTCTTTCTCCCTTTTTATTTACATGCTTACCGTGGTAGCATCATATTTTTCATTTCATATCATTACCATGTGTTGTCTCCATTTTTGTATGTACCGGGTTCGGTTCATCATTCTAACATTGTTGTCATTTCCTACTTACATGAATACATGCATCACTGTCTGCTTTGAGTTGATCCGTATGGCATGTTAAATAAACCAAACTTAATAGTTGCATTTTGTATGTGTTGCATTAGTCACTTGCATGCTAGAATATGCATTTTTTCTAATTATTTTCTTCTCTTTAACTTGCCTCGGTTGAGTACTAGGTGAACATTTCTTACTTTAGCATATTGCATATGTGTTTGTGTTGCCATATCAAACATGCTACCATGAGACTAAATGATTATTTGATATATCTCTTTGAATGCCTGTGAATGGGGGCTATTTCGCTTAATTTACAATATTTTGGATTAATGTACATACGAGCTCGCTTTTTTAAATAGCATATATTTAAAATTCTTTTCAAACAAATATGAAATTAAAACATTCCAAAGTAGGTGACGTAGTCTATACTTGTGTTCATCACATAGTAAGTTAGCATAATAATCAGAATAAGAGTATATAATATACATAAAAAATCACATCATGATTAGTAGAGGCTAATATTTGATCGGGTGAGGGGGTGCTCAATTCATGCTTTTCCCTTCTCATACCTAAATTCTTGAGCCAAGGCACTTTGGTTATGACGGACAAGTGGTCTTTGGCACGAGTCACAGGTTTCCTAAATTTTTCAAAAGTATTTAGGTGGCGACTCTGAAATCTGGCAATGCAGTCCATTTCTGACATCTCTGATGATAAATGAATTTTCTAAAGATTTGTCGGATTTAAAATCTCATTTGTACTTTTTTATTACACATTGCACTTGTAAAACTAAATTCAAAATCACGGAAATCTAAATTATAAGACTATCGTATCCGAAGAAACTAAACTCCTACAAAGAACATGAAAAACTAGCTATACTTGTGCAAATGTTGACTGGCGCGAACCCGATAACGCCCACATCTTCCGCACCGATCTTCCTGGTTTGCTTATGTCTCTGCTCCCTTTTTTATTTTTTAATTTTTCAGGGGTTCTCTTTCTATCTCTGCAATAATAATAATAATAATAATAATAATGGACACTTAAATTTTATTCAGAAATTTTAATGATTTATATTCATTTTATACATGAATTTCACGTAACAAACATTTTTATATAAAAATTTGGAATAAATTTCTGAGTTCACAAGACTTTCTTAACAAAATAATTTTTTTGAACACTGGCGAGACATTACTCTATTTCAATTTTAATAAGACTTTTTTAGGAACACCTCAGATGAGCTACTTATTAATTTATTGACTTATTCTTATTATATTGCCTCTCTAATTTTTTCATGTCTTTTTATAATAATCAAAAAAGTTAAAAAAAAATAAGTTATACTCAGAATAACCCTTAATATAATGTATTGTTAAGTATTAAATTATTTATTAAGAGTTGTTTTTTTTAAATTTTTTTTACATGACTTAAGATTTAATAGTTAAATCATAGGTTTAATTTAAGGTTTTCGATATTAGAATTTTATAAAGTAAAGTATATATAATATTTTTATAATAGTTAAAATCACCCAATATTTTTATAAAGTAGAGAAATTTTCAATTATTTATGTTGATAAATTTATTAATTAGTAATAAATTTATCAATAGAACCTAATGGGTAATACATTAAAAAAAAATAAAAAATAAGACCTATATATAATTTACTAAAAAAAAGAGGTTAGTGTCACTGCACGGTGTCTCTTGTCATTTTTAAAATCTCATAGTTTGGGCCATAAAATTGGGCGCAAGTTAGTCAGCACGGTTCCATGAAAGAGAAGGAAGCGGCGACCATAGGTTGCGGAATAGGGTTATGCGCAATTGTATCACCAGGGTGTATGTTTGTTCAGTCGGTGTTGGCTAAACTAAGCCGGTTGTGTAATTACAGGGGTGCGGAAAGACGAAGTGAAGGTGCAGGTGGAAGACGGCAACATATTACAGATGAGCGGCGAGCGGAGTAAGGAGATGGACTCCGATGACGACATCTGGCACCGTGTTGAGAGGCGGCTCGGAAACTTCCTGAGGCGGTTCCGGCTGCCGGAGAATTTCAAGGTGGACGAAATCAAGTGTGGGCTCAAGGATGGAGTGTTGACGGTGACGGTGACGGTGCCGAAGGAGGAGATGGAGAAGAAGGGCAAATTGATAGATGTAGCTTAGCATTTTTAACTCTTTTATGAGTGTGAAATGTGAATACTAATGACTGCTTCGCAAGGGCGTAGAGTGTTGTAAAATATGGTGTTTTGTGTTGAATGCTATAACTTGCTTTGGAACGTGCCTTCTAAAATTTCACTTTTGTTTTTTGATTGATTTTTTAAAATTAAACTTTATTTTTTTTAATAAATTTTGTTTAATATTTTAAGTAATTTTATTTTTATTTTTTAGGTGCATCTGATGTAGATGCATTTATAATGAAATAATGTTTATGAATAAATTTGAAAAAAAAAAGTTCACTATAGACTAAAAAAAAATTTAATTTTTTTGTTATTTATTTTTCATTTTTTGCATTTTTAGTGAATTTTTTACATCACGCGTGGAGTTGATGTGTTGGTGATGTGGTAAATTCTATTAATTTTTTAGATGTAAGTTAGTCTGGGAGTAAAGTGGGCGAGATTGCAAACATGAAGGACCAAAGTGTGAAGGATTGCAAATATAAAAGGACAAAGTAGGAAGGATTGCAAATATGAAAGGCCTAAGCGAGAAAAATCAAACTTAAAGGGTCAAAGTGAGAAGGATTGCAAACATGAAGGGTTAAAGTGGGAAAAATCAAGCTTAAAGGGCCAAAGTGAAAAATGGATGAAACTTTAGGGGGGCAAAATGTAATTTATTCATGTTTTATTATATGTGTAATCCAATAATAGAGAATCTTCATGAAACAAGGGTGTACAAATATTATATTTTTTTAAGTATATTTTGATTATGTGTATTTAAAAATTAAAAAAAAATGGTAAAATATTTTTAAAAAATGTAGAAAATTAAAAAAAATTAATTTTTAAAAATTAGTCTAAATCAAACAATTTTATAATATCTTTCTCTAGATAAAATTTAAAAAATATTTTTTTTCTTTTTCTTATATTAATTGTGATGTGAATGAAAAAATGTGATGATATAAAACCTCTTGCTTAGCCCCCAGCTCTTACCAAAGGCATTCGGTTCAAAAATTTAAATTTGAATGTCTTTTGTTCAAAAGCCTAAATGCTACTTTATTATGTCCATAAGGATAAAACAGTGCAGAATGACCAAAATACCTATTACCATTACGTATTCTTACAAATTTATCTGTTGAATCCATTGCCCAAACCCAACCGTCTAGAAACCACCAACATCCACTACCATTCTCACTCATTCTCTCTCTCGCTCGCTCGCTCGCTTACCGTCACTTTTATTGCCATACGGCGACATCGCTAGTGTAAGTCAACGTTGGAGTGATCGACGCCATAAGAGTGGAGAGAGAGAGAGAGAGAGAGACCTTTAGGGTTTGCTTCATAATTAGAGACCTCTAGAGGTTTCATCTGTTACCGGCAATGAAAACCGTTCCACTACTACCATTGCCACTGTCTCCTTTCGCCGCAGACCGCTATCTTTCTCTCTCTATATCTCTTTCTCATCTCTGCGTCCCTCATTCGTCGTTGAGAGTCTATCGTTGCTCATCCGCCGTCATTTGCTGCTCCAGCTACAAGATTCAAATCCATCACCACCGCCGAATCTAGATCTGCCGCTAAATCCAAACCTACTACCGCCGTGAGATCCAGAGCCATCATCGTTGGCGACCACGACTCTTCGACAACAAGAGTCGAGCTTTGATCTAGAATATGTAGTCATGGCAGTCAAAGCTCCGACCTCGCCAATACAGATTTGACCTCGCCAACTCTCTCTCTTTCCTCTTGGTGAATTCGATCATGGTCGTTCGATCGTCAAAGTAGTCATTGCTAATACCATCGGCCAAAATATCAATATTTTGTTGCCTAATGAAATTTAGTAGTTCTGCAACTAATATGAGTTATTAACGCTCTTGTTGAGTGATTTTTGTTATTTGTAATCAAAATTCATGATCATTTCAAAAAATAGGTTTTCGATCAATTTTATTTTTATTTTTTTGGGTGTTGTTTGATTTCACTCCACTTGTTCGAAACCCCTAGAATACTTCAATCAACCCACTAGTTTAGAGGATTTGGTGGTTTGGTGTATAGGAAAACTCCTAACTTGCCAAGGGCTATTTGGTTGAAATTTTTTCCCTCAGCTGACCTATGCACAAGCACAACCCTACTTTGTATCTAAAGAGCTCAATCTATCTCTCTCTATTCCGTTTTTATCTGATTTGTTTGATTTGTTAGGGTTGTTTGTATCTGTTGTAGACTTGATATGTTTAAATCAAATAATAGATGATGAATTAATAAATGTTATTGTTATGGAAATTTCAACAGATAAGGAGAAAGAAGAAGAGAGAAAAAGAGAAAAAGATTTGAACAGATAGTGGCTTAGTGCATTTCAATATGTCACTCTCTCATCTCTCTCTCTATTTGAGAATTTGATTTCAACAAATAAAAAAAAATGTGAATAGATTAGTCTCTCTTTGTGTACGTATCACAATTTAAACACATAATAAAATTTGGTTTGGCTTGGTATTTCAACAGATAAGGGAAAAAATTGAACAGATAGGAAAAAAATTTGAATAGATAGGAAAAATTTGAACAGATAGGGAAAAAAATTTGAACAGATAGTCAACGAAAGTCAACAGATAAATTAATGAATAAAATTAGAAACAAAATGTCATCCAAAACTAACAAAAGAACTTCTCACCAAACTATTTTGGAAAATTCTATTTCTACGCACCTACTTACCTCTATACACATCATTTCTCGGTATACACACTTAGTAATTTGATTATTAATTTGTGTTCTCATTCCACACACAAGTTATTACAATCATAGCCTTAACTCATATCTTGTACACACACCACCTCAACTTTCTTTTCACACACTTAACCTTCTTTCCATACATTCAACCCTCCTCCAAAGCCCTCTTCAAACTTCCACTACCTTCACTGCTGCCACCTCGTGTTTGGTTGCGAATCCTTTTCAACTCCGCTACCACCTCCCTCACATCAAACTGATCATCCTTATCCGCCGCATGTTTGGGTGATTGATCGAAGAGAGAATGAGGATATCGTTGCAGAAAAAGGATGGAAAAGAGAATGGAGGTATTTGCGAGTATATTTGATTGTGACACAAACTGGAAAATTCTTGTATTCCTTTTGAATCTAGAATTTCTTCAAATGACATATTTTTGTTGCTTATCACTACCCTTTTCTTCCAACCAGGCAGCAGGTATTCCAAAAAAACTTGCCCCAATCATTGGCATAGCTGTTAATCATCATTGCAAGAACCGTTCCCTCGAGGGTCTTCAGACTAATCTGCAGAGGCTGAAGACATACAAGGCCAAGTTGGTTGTCTTCCCAAGATATGCTCATAATTACCAAAGTAATTGATAAAATAGCTAACAAACACATGAATACAAAAATCGAACACAACATTGCTATTCGATTTAGGCCGAGTTGACAAATCAATAGGTGAGAGATTTGATTGTAAGATAAAAAACATACGAATTGCTTTTTGGGATTGGAGAAATTAAAGCTGCAGATTCTATTGTTAGCCTGGCAAGCTCTGCAATTTGAGAAATAAGGTGTGTGCGAAGAATATTATTTTGATATAATATTATGGGTGTTGGTGGATGTGTATTATGGTTGTTTTAATATAGGATATAATTGTCATTAAAATAATATTTCATTAAACATGTAGACTGAGTTAATTAGGTGTGTGGAAATAGAATTTCTCAACTATTTCATAAAGGATAGACCTTTCACCAACAAAAAATATCCATTGAACATAATGCTTTATATCTTCCTTACCTCAAACTTTTTTACAATTATCTCCTTAACAAATTGTGCGTATTTTTTCATTTTATTCTTGCAAATTTAATAATAAATTTATAGACAAAGAACTAATAAGTGAATTAATCACATAAAATATAGGTTGTAATATAAGTGAAACACTATCTCATGTATATAGTGAAAATTGTTTGGCAGTGGCTTTTCTTCAGTCCGAAATCGAATTTGAGTGTGTTGTTGGGCTTCCGTGGGCCTACCACGGAGCTACATCGATGATCCGAACTGTTCAATGTGTAAAGCTCATCGAGTACTTTATCCTTGCAAAAAATCACATTGATCAGATAATAATCACTTGATTAGATCAAATTTGTGTCAACGGTAATTATGATTTTAAAAATAAATTATTCACACAAATGTGATTTGATCAAATAGCTATTGATACCCGATCAATGTGATTTTTTGCAAAGATGAAATACTCGACGAGCCCTACATATTTAACAGTTTGGATCATCAAGATTGGCCCAAAATGAGCCAATAACAGACCAGATTGGACCGTCCAGTTGGTTAGCCCAATTGGAGACAGTCGAAGCCCTAATTGTTTTACATAGTTGATTCTTAATACTTTTGTTTTTAGACAAAGTTAGAGAGCAATTTCGATTCACATTCAATAAACAATCCTGCTATATTTTCCTTATTGAGCTCCTCAATTTTACTCCAATGATGTGAATAAAAAGGTAAAGTTTAAGAGAGAGATGAGTGAGAATGTGTCTTCATGTGGATTTTAGCCACATCATTAAATGTAGAATTAGAAGGCTTTAATTAGGGGATGAATAATTTTTTTTCACTAAATTGACTAACCGGAAACAAGTCGAGAAAGCCATTTTTTTGAGTTAGGATCCCATGTCTCCAACTTTTGTGCCCGTTCTCTGTTTCAAGGCTTACATATTGCCACGTGTTTTTTTTTATTTATTTTTTGAATAAATTATAAATACACCTCTTAAAATTTACTTAAAATACAAATTGTCCTTTATGGTTTTAGAAATTATATCCCATCCATTCAAGTTTCCAATCTCATAACAAATTACCCATTTTATTAATAAATCATCAAGATGATTAGTAATTTTTAATGATGTTAGAAATATATTTCAATTATAGCAATTCAAATAATTTTATTGTTATATAGGAAAGTATAGTTCGGAATTTTATTTTTTTAGTTAATTTTGTTAAATAATTTTTTTTGATAAAAGGGTATTTGTAATTTCCAAAATGACAGAGGGCAACTAATTTGTATTTTAAACAAACTTCAAAGAGTGCATTTGTAATTTGGGATTCGAGTATGGTCCACCATTTGCCGTTCTTTGAATGGACTAAGGTGTAAGTCAGATTCTAACTACAGAGGCAATTCCTTATGGGTAATCAACTAATCTTAAGTTAGAGATTAATTATCCTAACGTGTTCACACAACACAACTTCATATATATATATATAGGCAAAATAATAATTACAAGATTCTTAAAATTGGATTAAAGTGGAGATGAAGAATACGAAGCGGTTATGGTGATAACATCGGGATTAACTGAAATATGGATGAATGGTATTATGTCATGGTTTCAAACTTCAATGTGATCAAGGATGTAGAGGTAATGACTAAACTAGATATTTAACTTGAAACTACGTTGGTCATTCGCGTTTCAAACTGAATATCCAAGATTCATCCCTGAGTAAAGAAAATGAAATCATTTACAAGAAGCCTTGGGCTAAATAAAATAATCAATGCTTAAATGAGGTCAATTTTACAAATAGTAGTATATAAAATAGGACTAGATGGACATGACTTAATCTTGGAAAATGATGACATCAAATAAAGGTTATGAATACAAGATGAGGGTATGATGATTGATAAAAGATGCATAGAACTAATAGTACCCCTACTACGTGATGTGAGTCATTGTTCAGAGTTAAAACCACCTCCCGATCCCGAAATATGTCCTTATAAATTGATGTTGCTATGCCCAAAATTTGAAGAAATGCCCTAAGGAAAGTGAAGAAAATTTCTATTTTTGATGTCTTTTAGTTGATAGAATAGGTAGTGTTATAATTATATAACATAATCAGGGCAAAGTAGTTGCTAACTGCAGGTCGAAACGTATGGATAAGGGTTGAACCTAGGCTCTGATACCAAGTTGTGACTCCCCAAAAATCGGGAACATTAGAGAATGTATTAACAAATAAATACAGGGTTTATCTAAGGTTACAAAAGTAGGAAATGTCACTAATGAGTCCTTTGGTTAATAACCAAGCAAAATCCTAGGAAGGTCAGAGGAGTCAATATAGCCTCCCTTTTAAGTCCAACAACCTTAGATAACAGAGCTACCTTTTTGACAGATCTTGGCAAAATATTAACACAAGGCCTACATGAGTTGACAGAGTATACAGATAGGTTACAAATGATATATATAATAATTACAAAACATGTCTTAATTACAACAAGGATTAATCAGTTACAAACTTAAAACGTGTTTACATAACTAGTTCCTAACTCTCATAGGATAGCCATATGTTTTCAAATATTTCAACTTTGCCTTTGACCGGTCTAATAGTCTTTAATACCTGGCATGAAACTCCATGAGCTTTGAATGCCCAGTAAACAAGCACACACCCCGTTCCCTTTTCCCAATCTAATACACCATCACATTTATAACAAACAAGTAATGAAGCATGATATTCAAGTCAATAACAAGGATTACAAGGTTAGATGTTAGTATTCTAGAAATCCCCTAAAGAGATTTCATCCTTCCAACCGCAAGAATTGGACACCAGACTATTCGGAACTCCCCTTTTTGCTGCTTTGTTGCAGAACTTACCTCAGATGCCTATCAACGGTTATATACCACGTAGCGCCAACTGCAAGGCCTCAAAAAGGACAGCGAAAAAAAAAAAGGTTTTATCACCTTGAATCCAACCTTATCCTTCCAAAAAAAAGTTTTATCCTCCTGAATGTCTCATCTGGATCCAACCTTATCTCACCAATAAAACCATCGCAAAGAGTCCAAATACGTCCATTCCATTCTCGGGTTTACGCGATAATCGCTTGGGCAAAACTTAACCTTCAATTAGGGAGCATATCCCATCAATCCATACATAACACATTATCATCTCTTTATTATCCAAGTGATCGAAAATCCAATACCACCCAATTAAGGTTTCTGTTGAGTTGGATGTCTTAAAATAAGTTTAGAACAACTTAACAAGATAGTAATATCCACATAAGCATGAACATCATCAATTGAAGAAGATAAGGAACATAACCATAACACATGCAATATCATACCAATACATGATCATGTACAAATAAGCATATTTATGAACATAAGAGCATAAAACACTCATGCAAAATTAAATTTCCAAATTCAGTACCATTTAAAGATGAAAACCAAAAGAGCTATTTCAGATTTTTCCCAAACTCAAACTTTCTATGGTTCTTAGAGAATTTAATCTAGTTTTCAGAACATGTTTTAGAAATGGAATAGCTTTTCTAGATTTTTAGTTATTTAAGAAACACTCCAGCGCTGTCCAGATTCGTCGACCGTTACGAAAATTGGATTTTCTTACAAACCACTCACTCTTTTTTAATCAAACCAATTTTCATTGAAAGATAACTCCTTAAGGAATATTTTTACGTAAAACTGAGGTCTATAAGATTGTTCTACATTTTTCTAGAATTTTTGAAAGTTAGCTGTAAAACAGATTTTTCATGCACAATATTCAAAATAAGAAGATTGGTGAGAAAAGAGACCAACTAAGGAAAATTTTCCACTTCTTTTGTGATGAAAACATACTAAATAATGTATTAATAACTCATATTTTTATAGTGGTGGTATGCCTTTAAACAAAATGTGAGATATGGGAAGAAAAATGTAGTTTTGCATCTATTAAGAGGAAATATGAAGAGAAGAAGGGTTGAAGCCCAATTCGTCCACTTAGAACACATGAACACCATTACAACACATCTGAAAATATTATTTTATATCTCTAAGAATATGTAATTGAAAAAGGAAAATAAAAGAGAGAGTTGTGTTGTAGCTTACTTTATGTTAGGTGAAGTGCATGCACAATTTTCTCCTCTTTTTCCCTCCTCCACTACCAAAGTTCACTCTATTCCTCTTCTTTCTTTCTCTTAACCAAATGTGTAGGTGTGTGAGTGTATTCTTGTATGTAAAATGCTAAGGGAGGGTTGTTTTTATAATAAAATTGATGCAAAAGGTCCAAAATGCCCATTGGTTGGAATTGGATTGGATATTTTAGATTTACTTGGAATCTAATGGAATGGTGAATGATTAGAGGCCTTAATTATACAATTAATCATGATCTAGTTAGGATTTGGTTAGAAGTGGACTTAGAGTGGAGGCATAGTTCTATGTTTTGGGGGTACTTGCCAATATTTTTCCTTGATTTCATGGATACAGTTTGAAAAAGTTGTAAAATTTTCTATTCCCTAGGATGGCTGGCCATGTGGGCTGATTTGAGAAAATTAATTTATTTTTTTCTTGTGTGTAATTGTTGGAAATTGACAAATATAGTGTATAATATAGGTTTAAAGGTACAAGTGTACATATATATATATATACATTAGTACTAGTTTGGGGTCAATTAGAGATTTAATAAAAATGTGAGAGCTTTGGGTTTAATTCATGTATTGGAACATTTATTTAAGTGTAGTATTTAATTTAATTAGGATTTGGAACTTCAATTCTTTTAAAGTTTCTTTATTTCAAATTAAACGGTGAGTCGTAATGAGAACCGAAAGTCTAGGGATTTTGATTGGAAAATATAGTTAGGGAATTAATTTAATTATTATTAGGGATTTGGAAATGATCCCTAAGTTCTCAGGTTCAATCAAGATTTGCGAGTTTTCGATTGGCACGCGTTTTCGGCTCTACAGCTAAATTTGAAAATAAATAAGGGATCGAAGGTCTATAATGAAATAGTTCAAAAGTAAAGGTCTAAATAAAATTACCAAGGTCAGGGGTCTCATAATTAAATAATTAATATTAGTGTGTAAAAACGATTACTAAGCTATCGGGGTCAATTTACGGGTTTATTTACTATGCATCTTCGATTTTAGGGTTAAATTTGTGAATAAATAAAGATCTAAGGGTTTTATTATAATAACTCTAAATTTAGAGACTTAATAGAGTTTATAAAAGTTAGGAGTCTCACATATTATACATTTTAAATTTCAAAGGTAATTAGTATAATTTAGTTTAAAAAATATTTTATCGCATTATAAAAAACCAAACGTAAAAAAGAATTTAAAAAAAAAATATTTTACATGCAAACAAACTCTGCCTAATTAGCAAATTTATTTAGGGACGATTACCAAATATATATAAATATATATTCCAGAGTTTAACTTTTGTAACGAAATAAATTATGAGTTTTTAATTTTATCAATTTAAACTTTAATATTTTAATTTATTTTCAATCTAAATCATTTTTCCATTTTCATTAACTAAAATTGAAAAAAAAAATATTTTAGTCATTAAACTCAATATAAGTATACATAAAATGTTTAAATATCTAATTTTATTGAGTTTAATGACTAAAATATTACTTAATAGAAATGGGCAAATGAGTTAGATTGAAAACAAATCAAAATTTAAAATTTAAATTGATAAATTTAAAATTTAAAAACTTATTTTATTATAACGATCAAATCTTGAATATTTTTTTTAATAATTTCCCTTTTATTTGTTGTTGTTGTTGATGTTGTTGCTGTTGCTATTATTATTATTATTATTATTATTATTATTATTATCAAGGTATGAAATGCAAAGCAAGTGAACAAGCGAAACTTGGGTGTGACTAAAGCTGCAAATGAATCGAGCCAATGCGATTTTTAGTATGTTTAGTCTTATTTATTAAGATTTTAATGAGTTTGAACTCAATAAAAATTTAACGAACCAAGTTTGAGCCGAGTTGGTTTAAGCTTGACTCGAGCTCTATTCATGAATCCTAACGAGGCCAAAAATTATAAATTCATAATTGCATATGAAACTAAAGTTACAATTGAAACTTTGCTTATACGATTATATATACAATATATAATTGTGCACCTACCTGTATTAATGTAATACTCTGTTTCTTAGTTGGTATTTTCATCAATAAATATTCCTTCCTTTTGTTGATAAATATACAATATATATAAGTATACTAAAAACAAAAAGTCAATATCTTTCTAAAATAATAATATCTATCACTACTATTATATAAATATATTATTTATAGTTAACTATTATTTACATATAAATAAATTTAGCTATTATTTACATTTATATTATTTAAATATATAAATAACATATTTATCCTATTTTTAATACATATTGTGAGACCGGGAAAATCTTCTCACATGGATTGTAGAGATCCAACGAAGAGATGAACTTTGCCCTTGTATATATGCAAAAGTGAACATAGTCGGTGCTACCCAACTGGGGTTGCCGGCCGGAGATACTCCAATGATAAAGTTAGTCACTTGATTGAAAGAATAAAGCTATAGAAATCAAGAATGTTGGTGTGTAATGTAGGCAGAGAGCACATACCTTCTCTTCTAGGATGCCCCTCTTTATATAGATGGGGGTGTGATATTTGTTTGGGTTGAACCCATTGTAGGCCTTGTTTGGGTTAACTCCAATAAGCTGATATATATTTTTTTCTGGCTTCCACAATTGCCCCAAAACTTTCATTGTCTGTGGTAGAAGGAATGAGAGTTTTTCTTGCCGAGTTATGCTGTTCAAATAGCTGTTAAGTTTTTTTGATAAAGAACACTCTGAATAAATTAATAAAATGTATGAATGAATGACTGCATAAATGTATGTATGCTTGAATGTATGTATAAATGTACGTATGTCTTGAATGTATGTATAAATGTATATATGTCTATCATAGGATGGGGGGTGAGCTAAAACCCATGAAGGAATATAGTATAGAGAGGTTAAATAAAGGATGACGATCATAGGACGACATTATATCACATGAGTTCCAAACAAATCATAACGATGGGCCACGGTATTGTTACCCTCGGGCAAGGGTCGTAGGCTGCGGTATTATGACCCTTGGGTGAGGGTGTAGGCCACGGTATTATGAACCCTGGACAAGGGTGTAGGCCGTGGTATTATATAACCCTCAGGCGAGGGTGTAGTATATTGCCGAGTGTAAAGATTGCGTCTAAATATGGACTTTCATGTCGAGCTAGAGATATTTCTATGTGCCAAGCACAAAAATGATTGCTTGAACCAAATAAGACAGATTAAATAATGTAGATATATCAGCCAAAAGAGTGGGAAGCTGTAAAAACTATAAGAATGACAGCGCGCGCAAAAATATACGAAGAACTGCCGAATGTCATGTATTGCCCCAAAACTGGTTCTTGCTTGGAGCTGTGCGAAAATGAGCGGGAGTTTGTAATTCAAGTAAATGTCGTTGTAGTGTTTGAACCAAGTTGGCCAAGTATGCATGCATAGCAGAGGTGCCGAGATGATGATCGGCTGATATGCCTCAATTGGAAAGTGAAAAGTTGACTAACATGTCAATAAATGGCCAAGGTAACGCAATGAATGATCAGGGAAGACGGAGGATTATTTCCTCGCCCCAAGATCCTACTGCTGAAATTGCATGCCGATCGGATAGAATTCGACCGCTGATTTTGCATTTAATGTTCCCGATTGGCCGATGTATTGATCTCAATATACGACTCAGAATTTGCAAACTAAAACCATATAGATGTGTTCAGAAGGCTCCAAATAGTTGGAAACGATCATTAGATTGTTGTAATCGAACTCCTGATGGCGTAGTTGTAGCCAAAATAGAGCTGATGGCTCAGATTGGTTGAGAATGGTGCTCTGCGAAGCACTGGATAATTGCTCGACAAAAAATAAAAGGAAGGTGCTGGTGAGCATTGAACTCTTGCTTTTATGGTGAAATAATAACACTAAACCACGTTACCATGACATATCCTTGTGTATATATTTTGCACAATATATATTTGAACTTAATTGTTTGGCTATGACATGATGTAACTTAGCCGCAATGCATACAATAATTTCTTTTGTTTGCCAACTTGTGGTCGTGTTCTTCAACAAAATAGGTGAATTTCTGGGCAAATTTTTCCTAGCTCGTATGGCTTCGTTTTAGCTCCGATTTTGACGCAGTTTGTTGTGTTGGACTTGGCTTAATGAGTACTTGGTATGGCCAAAACTTGATTTCAACGATTTTGAAAATTTTAGTTTTCTGCAATTTGGTATGTTTCGCAAGTGCTAGCGAACTTTGGTTAGTTCTTGGTTGGTGGGCTTGGACTCATTGAGTTGACACAAATTCGCTAGTATTTTCAAATGTGGATTTAGGCAAGCCGAGATGCTAGTGCTATGTCGACATAGTAGTGCCAAGCAATATTGCCAAATAATATGCCGAATAATGTTGATGTGCCGAGTAACATGTTTATGCTGAGCAAGATGTATAAACAATGATGCTTGTGAAAAAAAGTACCAAGCCAAGATGCCAAGATATTAGTGTCAAGCAATATTGCCAAATAATGTGCCGAATAAGCAATGTTGTGGTGTAATGTTTTGCCGAATAAATTGTTGAAGCCGAATAAGGTTCATGAATAATGTTGAATTAATAATGGTGCAAAATAATGTTGCCAAATAAAGGTATGCACTGCCAAATAATGTTGATGAGTAATGTTGAATTAATAACGATGCACAATAATGTTGCCGGCTAATAGCTATATATATATATTTGTTTATTTATTTATTTTTTTGTTAGTGTTCAAAAAGATGACAAATGGTGTGAGGCCGAATGTAAAAGAAATTCAAGTTGTGGGTCCTGTCCCAAGTAGCAGTAAATGGCATGAATGATCAGTAAGGATAGGTAATTGTGGCCTAGCTCCTGGAGCTTGCTGTCAAAATTGCATGCTAATCGAACATGATTTGACCGTTGATTTATCATTTAACGTCCCTGATTTGCCAGTTTATTGATCCCAATTTGATACTTGAAATTCACAAACTTGAACTCCAAAAATGGATTCTACACGGCGAAAACCTTGAGGGTAGTCATGCCCAAAGTTATCAGACCACTCGATTAACCCGAACGCACTAAGATGCAACGGAGCACCTTGTGCCGAGAAGCGCACAATAAATCATAATGTCATCTTCTTCATGCAGCAAGTAATGAAATGCAGAATTTTTAAATTCAAACTCCTGACTTTGAGCCCTTGTATCTCCCTCGTTTTAAGTCTGATTGGCCTCATTTTGCAGCGTTGGATTTATTACTCGGCCTAGTGTGCATTCCATTATTCAGACACGTTATTCCGCCTCGGATTAGATACTGTTGGACCTCTGAAAGTTGACCGAAAATAAGGTTGGTCGACTTTTTTTGCTGTTGTTGTTGTTGTTGTTGTTGTTGTTGTTATTGTTATTGCTGTTGTGTCCGTGTGTGTTCGGCTCGTCAATGTTGCGAAGTAATTAGTGGTATGGTTGCGCAATGTAAGTAACTCGGCAAACTTGTTGCGGCTAAAGATTTTTGTAAATGGGTTGTGATTGCTGATAACGGAAGTGTTGCGGTCCGATGGTCCGTTGCAGAGCTTGAACAAGATGGCTAAAGCCATTGCTAGAAAACGGTTCCTGTGAGATGATGACATTGCCGTATGACATGGATGATCTTGCCAAAGAATCTTGGTGTGGTCAGAATGAGGATTTGACGCGTGCTCAGCGAAAGTTGGTGCTCCATTCTACTCAACATGGTTTAGCATTGGTGAACTTTAGCTCTCCTCACTAAGCTTGGTCAAGGTGGCCAATGCCTTTGCTAGAAAAAGGTTCTTGAGGAATGATGACATCGTCGAGTGACATGGGTGATCTTGCCAAAGAACCTTGATGTGAAATAGGGAGAATGATCATCGATTTAACATGCTCAACGAGGCTTATACTTTGTCGAGACTATTTCACGATTCTGATTGGTGAGTTCGACACATATGGATTATAATATGTTCCTAGAACCCAATTTCAATGATGGGATGTGATACGAGTTTTGGTTTGGAGAAATTGGAGTACATTCGGCATCTTATAATTCGACGGTGGTCCGAACTAGTGAAGCAGTGAATGAGATACTCGGCCCCTTGGTTGGCAGCATTTTTATTTTATTTTATTTTATTCACTTGCCAAGAAAAATTCTAGAGAGAGAGAGAGAGAATCAAGACCTAATTGCAGAGCTACTAACTTCATCTTGTTTTGTCAACCTTTCTAAGCAATATTGATATTTAACAAGGGTTTGATCAAATCTGTGAGCATAAATAGATACATACATACATAGACGTACATATATATATATATATCTGTATACTTGAATTTTAGCAATAAACATAATCAAAATGAAAGAAGCCAAAGACCCAATTGCGGGTCTTCTTTTTTAGAAAGAGATTGGTTAACCTTAGAGCTCACTGGTCCAAGCACCTTGAGTGTCGTATTTATTCTTCTCTTCGTTGAATTCTGTAGCTCTTTCCCATAGACGGCGCCAATTGTGAGATCGGGAAAATCCTCTCGCATGGATTGTAGAGATCCAACGAAGAGATGAGCTTTGCTCCTGTATATCTGCAAAGATGAACATAGTCGGCGCCACCCAACCGGGGTTGCCAGCCGGAGATACTCTGATGATGAAGTTAGCCACTTGATTGAAAGAATGAAGCTATAGAAATCAAGAGTGTTGGTGTGTAGTATAGGGAGAGAGCACATACCTCCTCTTCTGGGATGCCCCCTTTTATATAGATTGGGGGGTGTGATATTTGTTTGGGCTGGACTCATTGTAGGCCTTGTTTGGGTTAACCCCAATAAGCTGATATATATTTTTTTATGGTTCCCACACATATTTTTATATTATTTAATATATAAATAATATATTTATTCTATTTTTTAAATAAATGTTAAACGAGCCAGCTAACAAGTTGAACTAATAAGTCGAGTTTTAGTATGTTTAGGCTTGTTTATTAAGATTTTAACGAGTTCAAATTCTGTAATGCCCCCAAAATAAATACAACTAATCCAAATTATAAGAGAAGTGAGTATGATAGAATTGATATGCTTTCATTCATCAACGTTCGTATTACAAAATATAACACATGCAATATACATTCATAAATGCTCATCATGAATCTATAACATGTAATACCAGTTAGTAATCAACAAAATAAATGCCCTATGGGCTTATATCTTTCCAAGACATTGCTTGGTTATAGCAAAATGAAGAGTCTATTTCAATACAACTTAGTTCTTGGCTACACAAAATAAATAAAATAAAAGGAAGCTCTTTCTCCAAGTCTCCCCAGACTACTGTCTCGGCAGAGGCATGTCTCCAATACCTGAAAATGGTTCCCAAGTAGGGTGAGCCAAAGCCCAGTAGAAACATACTAACACAATATATAAGAATTAACAAGATATAAATATGATGCACATGTTTCTTGTCCTACGACAAAAATGCCAAACTCGCATCTCAATTCATACATTTTGGTTCAATAGACACCTCCACTGCATTTAACCCATCAACAGAGGTTACACCTCACAAATTTCCAACAGATAAAATCATCAAACAAATACATTCACTTTTATTTGTCATTTTATGGAAATTTCATCCGCAAGAATCGGCACCCATGTATACAAATGGTTTTCAAGACTTTCACCCTGGGCACACAGGCCAACTTAGTTCAATGGAGTCCATCATCTTTCTTCTCCTCAAAACATGGAGTACATCCCCTTTCTCCTCCCGAATATCATACATATGTAATGTATATCATTCATAATCATATTCAATGATAATGGTTAAAGGATTAGTTTCAATTCGCCTAATCCACATGCGATGTCTACAACAATCATGACTATCCTCCACCGACAGCCCAAAGTAGATAAATCATCAAATTTCCATAGGTGAGTGATTAAACAAATCCAACAACACCATTTATGTATACATTCTCCCAATTTCACATTTGCCATACCAATTTTATTATTTATACAAAATAATTATTTAAGACATTTTAGGGCAAAGCTCATCATTTTCCAAATATTAATCCAAAGACCAAAATCAACTATTTTAACACAAGATGATTTCATATCCAAACCCCATAATCATTTATGTAACACCCACATAGAAACCTCTATTTTCATACTTGAACCAAAACCCTAGGTTTGCTTAAAACATTCCTAAATCTCACCATTTTCACACAACAACCTATAACCAAGTTAAAACTCATATTAAGGTATAGAGAGTCCCTACCTCAAGTTTAGAAGATCAATGGAATAAGGACGAAACTTCAATGACGCCAAAACCAAACTCTAATCGGATCAAAACGGAGCTCTCAAGATGCTCTACCATTTTCCTAAAGACACTAGGGCAGAGAGATCAACGAATCTAGGAGAAAATGTAGAGAGAAAGAGAGTATTTTGGAGAGAGAGTGTCTCACTTTAGGGTTTTTGGAAGAAAAGATCTAAACAAACGATATAAAAAGTTATTTTCGTGATCTGATATACACACAGTCCGCTCGAGCGCAAGAGTTGACACTCGAGAGTTAGACACAAAAAATTGTTCCGTTCGAGCGCAAGAAAGGCTGTTCGAGTGCCAAGACACAATGAACAAGACGCTCACCGCTCGAGTGCACGAAAGGCCACTTGAGCGTAGAAAACTCACATCCAGTAGTTTTGCAAACAACAGACCAGTGCTCGAGCGCAAGGAAGGTTGCTCGAGCACCCACCCGCTCGAGCTTAGAAAACACTCTCCTAGTAATTTTGCAGACCTGCAAAGTACTGAGAATTCGCAAAGCCCGCTCGAGTGCGAGAAGTGCCGCTCAAGCAGAGAAGCAAAATTACAAAGCCCGCTCGAGGCAAGAATGGCCGCTTGAATGGAAGAGTAAAAACCTGGGCAACAAAGGTTTGGAAAAACAAGCAACCAACCTGTTCCAAACGCACAATAACAATCCAATAACCAAATTTAAGGAGGATTAAGGGGAAAACGACAATGAACAACATTCAGAAACTATAAACCCGAGTTCAGACTGCCACAAGTGTCGGGTCAAAATTGGGATCGCTATAACTTCCCCTCCTTAAAGAATTTCGTTTTCGAAATTTCAAATCAAGTTTTAAAATACAATTAAAACTAATTATGACAACGATAACCATTCAATTCCATCACCATGACCCATTTACCAGTCATCCATTCCCAAAAACAAGATAAATAATGCCTCAGCACTGAATATACAATTCGTATTTTCCCAAATCGTATGCAATGTTTAATCAAAATCCAAGTTCTTTTTCTGAAATTTGCACGGCATATACAATGCTCCCAAAAGTGATATAACATACAAAATATTTCATATTCTTAAAACATATACAATACTTATATTGAATCCATGTCTTCAAAACATCCATAACATATACAATGTTCTCATAATTTAAAACATATACAATGCTTATACTTTTTATTAACATAATCAAAATCTCAATATATGTTCAGGCACCAACAAATAAGTTCGGATAGTTCTCTCGGACTTCCAATTCGCTCCCAAATTACTTCCTCGACCCCGTGATGTTTCCACAATACCTTTACTAAGGGAATTGTCTTGCCTCGCAAGACTTGGTCCCGTCTATCCAAGACTCTCACTAGTCTCTCCTCATACGAGGCATCCCCATCTACCTCTAAATCGGTCCAATCCAACCCATGTGATGGATCTGGCTCATACTTCCAGAGCATACTAATGTGAAACATGTCATGAACCCTGGAAAAGCTATGGTGGCAACGCCCAATGGTAAGCAACCTCTTCGATCCGCTCAAGGATCTCAAAAGGCCCAATAAATCGAAGGGACCTTCCCACTTTTCCCAAATCTCATCAAACCCCGCCTAGGTGATATTTTCAGGAACACATAATCTCTCACCTCAAAAGACAAGGGTCTCCTCCTACGGTCAGCATAACTCTTTTGGTGACTCTGGGCCGTAACCAACCTCTTACAGATAAGTGTAACTTTCTCCGTTGTTTCTCGAACCAACTCTGGGCCCAACAAAGGTGCATCACCCACCTCGGCCCAACACACGGGGGACCTATACGGTCGACCATACAAGGTCTCAAATGGTGCCATGCCAATACTCGATTGAAAACTACTATTATAGGCGAACTCCACTAAGGGCAAATGCCTCTCCCACAAATCCTTAAAATCAAGGATACAACCCCGAAACATATCCTCTAAAATCTAAATGGTACGCTCTGACTGCCCGTCAGTCTGAGGATGATACACTGTGCTAAAAGTTAGCCTAGTGCCCAAGGCACCTTGTAAACTCTGCCACAACTAGGCCGTAAAACACGGATCTCTATTCGAAACAATCGTCACTGGGACCCTGTGCAACTTCATTATGTCTCGAATATACAAGTCGGCAAGGAAATCTACTGAGTCATTCACAAGCATAGGTATAAAGTGCGTCAACTTGGTCAACCGGTCAACTACCACCCAAATGGCATCACAACCTTGTTAAGTCCTCGGAAGGCCCACAACAAAATACATCATGATATGCTCCCACTTCCACTTGGCTATAGGCAAAGGTTGCAACAAACGCACTAGCCTCTGATGTTCGGCCTTCACTTGTTAACAAGTAAGGCACCTCGATACAAATATTGCCATATCCTTCTTCATACCCCTTCACCAAAACTGGCAACTAAGGTCGTGATACATCTTTGTGCCTCCCGGATGCACTGCAAGACGTGAATGGTGAAACTCTTGAAGTACTTCCTCTCGGCAAGGCTCCGGTACAAATAAACAGTTACGGTATCTCACACTCAGGTTAGGATACACATTCAAGCCTCTTTCTACTTTTCCATTGGAGATCTTCACCCGGAGAGATTTTGTCTCAAGATCACCCTTCTGTACTTCTATCACTCGGCTCACGAGTGTAGGCTACGCAACCACCGAAAATAAAGTGGCAGACTCAACAAACTCACCAAGATGCAAGTCAAACTCCCCAATATCGCCCATTCCCGAATGACAATACAAGCTATGCTGCTAATAGATTTCCTACTCAATGTATTGGCCACAACATTGGTTTTTCCCAGATGATAATGCAGCTCGAAGTCATAATCCTCTATGAACTTCATCC
Source organism: Camellia sinensis (assembly GCF_004153795.1). Lineage (NCBI taxonomy): Eukaryota > Viridiplantae > Streptophyta > Magnoliopsida > Ericales > Theaceae > Camellia > Camellia sinensis. The sequence goes on along the minus strand of NW_021028891.1, from coordinate 205,507 downwards.
ACCTCCTCTGTCTCAAATTCAAATCTTTCTGTGTAAATAGATACTTCAGACTCTTATGATCAAAAAATACTTTAAATTTCTTACTATACAAATAGTGCCTCCAAATCTTTGAGGCAAAGATCACCACCACTAACTCTAGGTCGTGAGTAGGGTAGTTCCTATCATGTGTTTTCAGCTATCGCGAGCCATAGTAACCTTCCCTTCTTGCATCAAAACACAACCTAAGCCTTCCCGTAAGGCATCACAATACACTGAATAACCCAAACCCATCTCAGGAATAATCATAACTGGAGCAGTGGTCAGTCTAACTTTAAGTTCTTGGAATGATTTCTCACAAGTCTCACTCTACACAAATTTGAGCCCTTTCCTCGTCAGTCTAGTCAATGGCGAGGCTAGTCTAGAGAAGTCCTTCACAAATCGACGATAGTACCCAGCTAACTGCAAGAAACTACGGATCTTAAATGCATTCTTAGGTTGTGCCCAATCTTGCACCGCCTCTATCTTGGATGAATCTACTGTCACCCCTTCCCCGGATACCACATGGCCTAAGAACTTAACTTCTCTCAGCCAGAATTCACACTTCCCAAACTTAGCATACAACATGTGAGTTCTAAGCAACTCAAGTACTACCCGCAAGTGTTCCTCATATTCCTCCTCAGAGGGTGAGTAGATCAGGATGTCGTCCATAAAGACAACTACAAAACGGTCTGGAAACTCACGGAAGATTCGGTTTATCAAATCCAAAAACACGGCCGGTGCATTTGTTAGCCCAAAGAGCATCACTAGAAACTCGTAATGGCCATACCGCATACGGAATGCCGTCTTCGGGATGTCCTCCTCCCTCACTCTCAACTGGTGATAACCTGATCTCAAGTCTATCTTAGAAAAGCAACAAGACCCCTTCAATTGATTAAACAGATCATCTATACAAGGCATTGGGTACTTGTTCTTGACAGTTACCCGGTTTAATTTCTGGTAATCTATACCAAGCCGTAATGCAGCATCTTTCTTTTTGGCAAATAGGGTCGGTGCTCCCCAAAGCGAAGTACTAGGGTGGATGAAACCCTTATCTAACAATTCCAAGAGTTGAATCTTCAACTCATTCAATTCGGCAAAAGCAAACCTATACGGGCCATAGAGATCAGTACCGTACCCGGCACTGAGTCAATAGAGAACTCAATCTCTCAGTAAGGTGGTAAACTAGTAAGATCATCAAGAAAAACATCAGGGTATTCACAAACCACCCTTGGCAACTCAACTCGGACCTCATCACACTCACTATTCAAGAAACTAGCAAGAACGCAATGAAGTTTGCTCCGCCCACGCAGATCATATACTGGTGATAAGACTCTATCCACCCGGTCTCCCAATAAGTAAAAACAATCACCACTCAAGGTACATATAGTAACCCTTTGACGGTAGCAATCTATAACATCCCGATACGAAGACAACCAATCCATACCCAATATCACATCAAAACTAGACATATTAATCAATACAAATGCAAATGAGAGTCAGCGACCTGCAACCTCTATGTCACAACCCCGACATCCCTGTCTTAAAATAACCTCACAACCAATAGGTGACTCTACAAAAATAGGAGATGCTAACTGTGCCAACTCCAACCCCAAAATCGATGCAAATGCAGATGAAATAAATGAATGGGATGCACTCGTATCAATCAACATATCAGTAACTGAATTGCAGAACAAGAAGGTACCTCTTACTACTGTAGGTGCTGGTACTAGATTCGGTGCGGTAATAGCATAAACACACCCTGTAGGTCTCTAATCTACCTACTCACTCCTAGGAGCATAGGACTATGCACTGATTAAGCCGAAGAGGCTCCCTGATTGGCCCTTGAGGCTTATGCTGACTATGCTAGCTGGTGGCTCTGTGTCTATCTCAAACAAAATGCACCAGGTGTGCCACCCAACTGTGGGCAAAACCTCTTCATATGCCCCGCCTACCCACACTGATAATAAGTGAGCGACTGGTCTCTCTCCTGGCTCTGGCTCTCAGAACAAGCCGAAGATGATGTTGCTCGCTGCCCTCCTCCTTTTTGCGGCAAGCTGGAGACTTGTGGCCCAACTAACCACATTTGAAACAAGTGATATCTCCCTGACCATTTCTCCTAGACCCCGAACTCAGTACTAGAAAAGTGGACCTCAACTAAGCTCGCTAGGACGATTGAGGGTTAGAACCCTTCTGCCTCTTACTATCCCATTGCACATCTTGACTCTTCCTAGAGCCTCTCATCCTCTCTTTCTCCATCTGCATTACGATCTCCAGATGAGTTGCCTCCTCCACAAGGCGTTCATACTCCCTAATCATCGACCCGACCACTGTAAACATGAGCTCAGTCCTCAATCGCTTCTCAAACTCTAGAAAATGGTACTCCTCGATCGCTACTAACTCTAGTGCAAACCTCGACAAACTGGTGAATATGGCCTCAAACTCGGCCACTGGCATGTTCAACTGCACCAACTTAGAGAATTGGTCTCTCAACTTCTCCCTAACAGTAGGAGGCAAAAACTTATCCTGGAAGGCGTTGACAAAAGCCTCCCAAGTTCCTCCAATGCGCCCTCACGCATACTTCCACTATTGACCCGTGTCTCCCTTCAGCTGGAAGGATGCTAGGGTCACTCTCAAACCCTCGTCTTCGATGCCGAGCATCTAAAACGTCTTCACCATCTACTCTAGCCACTCATTCACCTTTAGTGGCTCTTTGGGATCACCCAAAAACTCATCCAGATTTAACCGGAAGAACTCCCGCTTTAGAAATGATGGCCTTGCCTCAGTTACTTGGGACTGGACTTGATTCTCAGGCTTGAGAATGTCCATGGATTCCCTCAATACCCTGGCTATTTCGCGAGCTAAGGTGTAGCTCGGCTTTTCGTGCTCCCTTTTGGAAGACGAATGGCCCTTACAGTTCAGACTCCATTTATGTTGGTTCTGATTCTGATTTCACAAGTGCAATGTAAAACAGTAGAAACACAAAAAGAGTCCAAATCCGGAAATTTCTTTTGGAAAATTGATGTTTGAATCAAATGCCAAAAATGGACTGCTTTGCTAGATTTCAGAGTCGCCACCTAAATATTTATTTTTGAAAATTTAGGAAACCCATGACTCGTGCCAAAGGCCATTAGTCCGTTGTTACCAAAGTGTCTTGGTTCGAGAACTTAGGTATGAGAGGGAAAGGTCAATAATTAAACACCCCAATCACCCGATCAAAGATCGACCTCTACTAATCATGATGTGGTTTTTATGTACAATATATGCTCTTGTTCTATATGTAACATACAAGTATAGATTAATTTCACGAAAAGTTAGAATGTTTGATTTCATGTTTGTTTTGAAAAAAAAAAGTGTTTTGAATATGTATCACTTAAAATGGTGATCTCATATACACATGGATCAAAGTATTCCAATTCAAGTAATTATCTTTCATCCACAGGCATTCAAACAAGTATATCAAATAAGCAGTTAGCCTCATGGTAGTATGTTTGATATGACAGCATTCACACTTATGCAATATGCTAAAGCAAAAGTGCTTACCTTAATGTCCGAAGGCGAGTCCAAAAAGAAAGCAAATAGTTAGAAAAAAAAAATGCATGATCCTAATTTAATGACTAATGCAACACATGCAACGTGCAATTAAGGTTCGACTACTAGTATGGCATGTGAGTCAATTCAAGGCATGTGATAGCGCATGTATGCAAGTACGGAGTTTGAATTTGACATTTGAATAATATAATGAGCCGAACTTTTATGCATGTAAACGAATGGATGCAAATCATGGAAAATGCTAATTAAACTTGATGTCCCTAATCTAACCATTATAAGCAGTCAAATAAAAGGAAGAAAGAATGAGGGTTCGAAGACATACAACTTATTACATATTTGTCCTCGCGAAGGAGGGTCCGAATGTCCAAATGTCCGAACAAATAATTATTATAAAGCCGAATGAATAATAAATAAAAGGGGCTATCTAATTTATTACAATAATAATATACAATGATTGCTCGATGCTCCTTAGGAATTATTCTATCTGCCTTGCTGGGATTTGTTTTGTTTCACCCCTAGTTACTGCTTTCAACCAAAAGTGTATTGTTTTGCAATTTATTGGAGCCTTGCCGACCCCAAAACGCGACTCAGTCAAGCCCCAAATAAATCCAATACTTTGTTTTCTTGTGGAAATCTATTTTTTTGTACCTGCGGTGAAACAGTGCAGACAGGGTATTCCTAGCCATGTTTGTCTTTTTTTTACCCTTCCCTATCATAAAAATACTCAAGAGAGGGTTGGAATCATCTCCAAAACCATCAATTAGGAAGTTGATTGCTTGATGATCTCGGATACAATTTGGACAATGATCAATAAATGCAATGAATAAACAACCACCCCTCTCTCCTATTATGAAGTGAATTCAAGAAGGGAAGTAGAGACACTTCAAGGTTCATCAAAATCATGAATTGATGTAAGACAAGCCTTGACACAATAAACTCGATATAACGTCCGACCAAATTCAATTAATCATATTGGTTCTTTATGTTGGTTATAATCCAATTTTGACCAATTTTATTAGCATTTTTTATTACCTTTCCATTTTTTTTATCTTTTCTCCTGTTTGTGAAAAGGTGATATTTACGTCTACTAAGTCCAAAACGCAATAAAGAGAAACAAACATCAACTTAATCCAAGAAAAAAATCTTATTTTCTTCGGGAAAAATTACAAAGGAAGAGTCAAACTTATTTACAAGCGATAAAGGATTTCAAGTCAAACTCAAGATGTGCAACAAGGACTAGTCAAACTCAAAAGAGTGATAATGACTTAGAAAAACACAAACTTGAGTGAGAATGACTTGAAATCCAAACTTGATACTAAGTGATAATGACACTTTCCTTGGTGATTTCCAAGGGTCAATTAGTCCCTTAAAAGTAAACACACTGATGAATAAAGAGAAATGAAAAATAAAATATTGTGCTTTAGTATAAGAACATGTATACATTTGGGGTAGTGAACCTCCAAAGAATTTAAACCGTTAAGTATAGAACGTTTTATGCCTTTGGTAGTAAATTCCTTAAGAGATTAAATCAGTAAGCATAGAACGTTGTATAATTTTGGTAATAAACCTCCTAAACATGAAACGTTTTATGCCTTTGGTAGTGAATCTCCAAAGAGATTAAACCATTAAGCATAGAACGTTTTATACCTTTGGTAATGAACTTCCTAAGCATAAAAAGTTTTATGCCTTTGGTAGTGAATCTCCAAAGAGATTAAACCATTAAGCATAGAGCGTTTTATACCTTTGGTAACCATTAAGCATGGAAGAGTTCCTTTCTTACATGCAAACCACAATCTTAATTTTTCACAACTTTTTAATCGAAATAAGCAAAGAATGGAGGGAGATTGCAGAGATAATTATGTGAAGTTGATTAATTGGTTAGTACAAACAAACTTGATATTTAAAACATAAATCATTGAAATAAATTAAATAGCCCCCTAATAGCATACAATAGTGCTGAAATTAAGCTATAGAAAACGAACAAAATTAAATAGGATCAAGTTAGTAAACAAGTAGAAGGAATGGTGGCTAACCCCTCCACTTTTACAACTTCAAATCACATAGTTTAGATGTTGAAAAACAGCCCCAAAATAGTGGGAAAAATTAGCGAAAACAAGTGGGAAACACAAGGATTCAAGTTTGGAATAAGGTTCAAAGAATGGTGATTAACCCCTCCACCTTTGGGTAGCTTTTAATTGCAAGTTTCAGCCCTCAAAACAGTTCCAAAACAGTACCAAAATAATATGAAAACACAAGAAAAAGATGAACAAAGATTGAAATGAAAGTAAGGAGGCTTTACCTGTTGTAGAGAAGTGTTCATGTTGTAAATCAAACTTGATTCCAAAGTACTCTCAAGTTTGAGTGTGATTTTCAATTCTCAAATCAAAATCCATGTTCAAGCTCTTGTATGGTATGGATGGATGGAAGAACAAGGAAGAACAAAGATGGTTTCAACTCTTGGATATTGTCTAACACCTTGATATTTCTCTTTTGTTGATATTTCCAACTTGATATTTCTCTTTGATATATGATATTGTTTTCTTAACTCTTGATAATATTTTTTTGTCTCGCATAAAACATCACTTTGAGCCTTCTATTTATAGGCCTTGAGCTGCTACTCCTCAAAATATCAGCACATTGACAGCTTTGAAAAGTCAAAAGGGGCGACATGACCTCGGTGAGGTCTGATCGGACTGCAGAATCTGCATTCAGGCCCGACTTGAAACAAGCACATCTCCATCATCTAGACTTCGTTTCAGGTGATTCTTGAGTCTAAAATGAAACCCCAGAAGTCCTCTTTCCAATGGAGGTAACCTCATATCTAAATTATAAGTGCGCTAAGAGATATACCTATTTTAGTGAAGGTTGCTTAGTTTTGACCTTATCGGATTTGTGCCTAACTTCAAACATCCATATCTCCCTCATCCGGACTCGGTTTTAGGAGATTCATAATCTAAAATGAAGCCCCGGAAGTCCTCTTTCCAATGGTGGTGGCCTCATGGCTAAATTCGAAGTGTAGAAAGAGATAAGCCTGATTTAATGAAGGCTACTCAGTTTTCTCTTAACGATTTTATACCCAATTTCTCCCCAACTAGTTTTCTTCCATTTCCTCTAATTTTCTTCAACTCCAAACCTTTAACCAAGATGTTTTAAAGATTTTTTTGTTTTCAAAGAGTTCACCTCATTTTCATTTATTTCCACTTTGTCCTTGCTCGGTTTACCAACAAGTGCAGTTTTAAATGAAATGCGAGCCTCGGAACATCGTAGAAGCATTTGGACAAATATTTTGAAAGAGGGTTTTGGTTTAAAATAGTTTGGCCAAAATGGGGTTCAAGGTTTGGGATTAGAGCCTAAATCCAAATTTCTTCGCTGAGAATTCAAAAGATTGCACAGTGTAACTTTCATCATCGAGTGTTCGAAATAAAGCGCCTAAGTCTTATGAGCGATCAAAATTGGGGTGTCTACAGTTGCCCCTCTTTGACAGAACTCGAAGTCAATGCGTGACGTGAGTGAATGTCAAAGCCTAAAGACGACCCATTTGACAAGATCGTAAGACTTTGACAAAACAAACAAATGCAAATAATTGGTTGAACCCGAGGGTTGCTTACATATCCCGTTTGCAAGGAATCAAACCTGCGTAGTTCAGGAGCAAGATGCAGAATGATATGTAAAACATAACTTATGATCATGCAATGAAATGCAAAACATAACTTATGATCATGCAATGAAATGCAATCAAGACAATGATGTGACACTGAATGAAAGCATAAATGTTGGATGTAGTGAATGTGAGATCCAAACGCTTCGTCTGCGAGAGGAGGAAAATGAACTTGAGATCCAAACGCGTCTGTCATACGCGAGAGGAGGAATAGAGAACTTGAGATCCAAACACGTCTTGCACGAGAGGAGTATGTGAACTTGAGATCCAAACGCATCTTACGCGAGAGGAGTATGTGAACTTGAGATCTAAACGCATCGTACGTGAGAGGAGTATGTGAACTTGAGATCCAAACGTGTCGTACGCGAGAGGAGTATATGAACTTGAGATCCAAACGCATCTTACGCGAGAGGAGAATGTGAACTTGAGATCCAAACGCGTCTTATACGAGAGGAGTATGTGAATTGAGATCCAAACGCGTTGTACGCGAGAGAAGTATGTGAACTTGAGATCCAAACGCATCTTACACGAAGAGGAGCAAAAGTGGATTCGAAATCCAAACGCGTCTCACGCAAGTGGAAGAAGGTATGGTAGAATGACAAGGGGTAACCTCTACATGTAGAAGCCACTGATGTCGCTTTTCTTTTTTATTATATTCACAACTTTCCCTATCCTCCAATGGGGTGATAGACTAGGTTGGTTCAGTATCCAGAATTGAGGCGCATACACGCTACCTCAACCTATGGGGCTGCCACACAGATTTCAAGTCAGGGATACATCCCTGGGTATTTAAACCAGACTTTAGTCTCGGAAATTCCAAACCTTTTGCATTCTAGGCATCACCATTCGAACTCTAGTTTCCACCGTCGCAGTTAGTCTCCTAGGAACTCATTGTAAACATAGGATAGTGGCTATATCAGACCACCTGAAGTCGTTCGGGCACGATAAACACCAAAGGAATTGCACCTCTAGAGGATTTGAGGTCTCCTAGACCACAGGAGTGCACAAGATAGTGCGAGTGAGGTGCACAAAATAGTGCAATGTAGGGGAATGAATGCACAAAACAGTGCTATGCAAGGTAAATGCACAAGACAGTGCGATAAAAGGTGAATGCACAAAACAGTGCTGTGTAGGTGCATAAGACAGTGCAATACAGGATGCACAAAATAGTGCGATACAAAATGAATGCACAAAACAGTGCGAATGAGGGTAAATGAAGGCACAAAACAGTGCTATATGAGTGCACAAGACAGTGCGATATGGGTGAATGCGCAAGATAGCGCAATGCACAAGATAGTGCGATGCGCAAGATAACGCGATTGAGTTGAAATTGTGCGATAGATGCACGAAGTGAGTTTATTGTGCGATGCACAAAGTGAGATTTTTGTGCGATAGATGCACAGAGTGAACAAGTGAACAAGATTACAAATCAATACAGTGACAACGCATGTTCCCATGCAAGATAGGTAACCGATGCATGATGTTAATTGAAAGCATGTTCTATGCCAGAAACAATATGCAAAATTGAAAGCATGTTCTCTGCGAAAATGAAAGCATATTCTATGCAAAATTGAAAGTATATTCTATGCATGAATTGAAAGCATATTCTATGCTAAATTGAAAGCATATTCTATGCATGAAACATGAATGATGCAAGACGTGCATGCAACATAGCAGGTATAATACACAAATACGTACGTATACACGGACATATATGGATAAATACAGACAAAATACTCATATACGTACATATGGCATACACATTTGGAGAATATTCCGTTATTGATAAGGAATATTCTATTTACAGACGTCAGCAAACATATGTCGTTACTGAGACGAAATATTCTGTTGGCTGATGTCATCGCGCGTAAGCAAAACACACAAAAAGGAAAGAAAACAAGAATGCAGGGATACGGGGTTTCGAACCCCTAATCTCCAGCTTAGGCCCCAGCCCTCAACCACTGAGCCAAACCACTAAACCAAGTCACTCTTGTGAAAAAAATATTCAAACATATATATATATAGGTATACGAGACATATATACATAAAACCAAAAAAAACAAAAGAAACACTCGTTGCTATGAGAGGTCGAACCTCTGACCTCAGGCTTCTCCGAGTCCTCAACCACTGAGCCAAACCACTGAACCAAGCCACTCTTGTGACAAAATATTCAAACAAATATGTATATACTACATAAATATAAACAATATATGTACATATATGTATACAACTTTTTCGCATCTCTCTCTATTTTTGTCTCACTCTCTCTTCTTTTATCTTTTTCGAACGTCGTGTCTGGCGCGCGATTTCAACAATCGCGGCATCTGACCGACAAGTAGGGGTGGGCGCGGGTCGGTTGCGGCCACGGAACCTCCAATCTGCCATCTGTCCGCCAGATTGGCGGATTGGAGAAAATCAATCCGCATCCGTCCGCCAATCCGGTGGATGTGGATTGAGCGGATTGGCGGTTTGACGGATGGATACAAATCGGTTTGGCGGTTTAAAATTTTACAAATTTTCAACATAATTCAACTTGTGCACTTTCTCAAAAAAAAAAAAAAAGAAAAAAGAAAGAAAGAAAGTATTACAGTTAGTGACTTAAAAAAGTATTACAATCACTGTATGCCTTATTTGAAGAAAGAAAGTTTAAAACTTTAGAATATCACGATCACTGCATGCCTCATCCACATATTATAATCACAACATGATTCATCCACATAAAGTATTACAATCTGTGGTTCTTCAAATATAATAACAATTCAAACCACCAAAACCATGAACAGAGCAGTAGTAGAGATTGTATGTCTCTGTATTATTACATCTGTATATGTTTTTGAAAACAAAAACCAACCAGCATATATCATATTTTCTATTTATTATTTTTAGATTTAGATTTAAAAACCAAAAAATATAGATAAATAATTCGTTTATTTTTTTCAATTCAAAAAATATATTCAAGTTGAAATTTTTTTTTCAACAGAATATTTAAACTTTTTTTCAATTGAAAACACAAATATAATATTTAAACATATTGAAAACACAAAGTCTTATAAATTACTAGGGGTGCTCGTGGTTTGGCGGTTTGGCAGTTCGGTTGCGGCCAAATAAATCTCAAATCCGCCATCCGTCGGCCAAATTGGCGGATTGGAGAAAATCAATCTGTAACCGTTCGCTCGTCATCACGCATCCGTCTAAAATGCGGTGGATCGGTTCGGTTCGGTCGGTTTTGACGGATCGGTATATCCGCTGCTCACCCCTACCAACAAGGTATCCAATCCTGCCCCGATTGTCAATGATTGTCTCGACCTTTCTCCCTCTTTGTCTTCTTCTTCGCTCTCTTCTTAAGTTGAGGCCTGTGAGAGAGAGAGGCAGAGCAAAAGCCTGCAAACTTTCTCTACCACCACTTTTCAACCTCTTTCTTTTGCATTACTCTCCTCTGCCATGGCTTCTTCACACGGTTCTCTCACTCTTTTTCTAGACCTAAACGAGTCCACGATAGAGATGATCGATTCTGACTCCCTTGAACCTCAACCACAGGCTCCTCCTCCTTTCCCTGTTTTCAACTTTCTAGCAATGTCAGTTGAACAAATAATGGCGGCACAGTCTGACATCGAAGCAAACTCGTATATGCTAAGGTCATGTGTGGAGACCGTGACTGCGGTCTCCAACTTGTCCCGTCAACTGCAGAACAGGACGTGTGAAGTACATCAGTTAAATGCATAACTCTCCCTCCTCCAACATATGTACAAAGACGCTCGAGTAAAAATTAGTGCGCTGAAGAAGCAAGGCAAAGGGATGAAACGACAAGCCGCCTCTGTGGCTCGATTCAGAGTTTCTTCGCACAACCAATTTGATGGTCGGCGAGGAATAATCTCCTTCGGAAGCTCTGCCAAGGTCGAGGCAGAGTCTTCAAGAGCTTCGAAGAAGTAAAGATGAAGCGAGGCAGGTGATGATAAAGTCAGGCAACGAATATGTGTGCAAATGAAGCCGGTTGTAATCTTCGTCGCCGAGCTGTTGCCGGAAAACTGAGAAAATGTTACTCTCTCTCTCTCTTTCCTTTTTTGTTTTCTCCCTTTTTTGGGGTTTGTTTCTCTCTTTTTTTTTTTTGTTTTTTTGGTTTTTTTTTTTATTTTTCTGGGTTTGTTTGTTTCTTTTTTTTCTGTATATATTTTGTACAAATATGATTGGGGTTAATCCCCGAAATTAATAAAACGAGTTTGTTTGTGAATCCGAATGGCAAATCAGAATGGTTTGAATATTAGATGTTAGAAATGGTTGTATTTCAAACCGGACAATTTAAGCCTATTACTGAAAATGTAAAAGAAAACTCAATGAACTAAAATTAGGCAAAACACACTTGCGAATAAAATGGACACAAGACGGATACAAAACCAATTTACGAAATTATTTTATTTTATTTTATTTTATTATTATTTTTTTCTTTATTTATCTTTTTTTTATTTTTTTTAATTTAAACAAAATAAAACAAAACAACAAAAACTAAATTTTGTTGTGACTGTAATACACAAAATCAATTACGACCTATCAGGACAAAAGAAACGAAAATAAAACAAAAATAAAATGCTTCTTTTTATTTTTTTATTTTTTTTATTTACTCAAAATAAAATGACCTAAACAAGCTGATTTGATTTTCCATTATTATTATTAATAATAATAATATTATTATTATTATTATTATTATTATTATTTATTTATTTATTTATTTTTATTTTATTTACTCATACTTTTATATTTATTTATTTACTATCTTTAACTTTAATTTCGCCAAACTAATATTATAATTCCATATTTCTATTAATTCGGCGCCAAATAATAATCCCTAATTAATCCGATATTTTATAATCCAATGCAAAATTAGATTCTGTATTTATTATTATATATTTAATTATATATCATCACATACAATCACAATAGTAGTATAAAATTTAAGGGACGACTTAAATTTTCGATCGTTTTCAAAGCTTTAATGCTGTTTCAAGAGAGCTCAAGCCTTCAAAAACAAGATGAACTCATGGAGTATGACCAAAAGATGGACATGCATGTGAGGCATTATGAACTATAACCTCAAAACTTCAATATATGTACATGCATGCAAAGATTGAGCTTCAATTCAACAACAATGAACCAAAACATGACTTAGTTCTACAATGAAGCATGAATCATGCAAGAATCCACTCAAAACATGAATAAGAAGACAATGGAGCTACCTTTAGTCTTGTATTTCAAGAAGGGAGCTCAAATATGCAATCACTTCAACAATTTCTTCAATTACCAAGCAATTTACAAGCACAATCAACAAGAACAATTCTCTCTCTCTCTAACCCTCCTCTCTAGGTCGGCAAAAGCAAGAAATGAGCTGAGCAAAATGTTTGATTCAAGCATACCAAGGCTCTAACATGTTATAATAAGGGCCCACTAACAATGGCAAAACGGTAATTAAGTCCAACTCTTCAATTAGCTTACTTTAATCTAATTAATCATACCTAATCAGTTTTCAGAAAATTATACCATAAAATCACATTAATTATGAGGGTCACGGAACATCAATCGGTTTCTAATTCGGCCGTCGATAAGGCCTTCAATTAGCGGTTTAAACACAAAGACATGAACAGATAATTAATCAATCAAACAGATAGAATATACAACACAATAGATATACTTGGCTAATTCAGTTTCAATTTCAGTTAGTCGATTCAGTACTTTTAATCAGTTCAATCATCAGTCATAATCAGTCCAGTTTAACGGTAATCGGCGGTTATTCGGTAAACAGTAACGAGGGTTGTTACATCACTACTCCATCTAAATTCTATAAATGGTACTCCCATAATGTTGTTTCCGGCAGAAGAGCAAGGTTTTACATTTTGCTCTCAAAATGGAGATGTTGCTCACCAATAGGCTTCAAGACTGGATAACCACTTTGGATGGCTCGGAAAAGATAAACTTTTGCGGTTTCAGCCTAAATGCTTTTTTTTGTTGAACCACACTTCACTTTGCTTTCTATTTCTCCATGCCGCTACTCGGTGCTGGAATCCAATCACACATATATTTCGTTTCGGTTCACAAGAGATGTGTCCGACACTCAAAGAATTTCAAACATTGATGGAATCTCAACGTGATAAAGAAATCATGCTTCAACCCTGTTTTGGCCATGCTCAAGCTTTAGGACGAATGTGTGGGCTTACCTTACACGAAGCTCGATCCTTGGCTCACAATGGGGAACTAGATATTCCAGATTTGATTCGTCGCCGATGACAAAGACGACCTCCTTTGGCGAGGTTATCGTCAGCATGCCCTTTGCTTATGCTTATTCGCACACTTCCTTCTTGCCCCTAGTCACGGTGGAGTTAGCATTAAACTGATTGAAGTAGCCCAATGCCTTAAGGAGGGTAAGAGTTGTATGGGCTTAGTGTTGGCCGAGACTTTGACGGGCTTGGATGCTTTTCAACGGGGAGAGACTACTCGATTTGCAGGGAGTCCATTACTTCTCCAGGTATTGTTTCCCACCCTCCTTATTTATGATCCTTATATCACTCGACATTCAATCTCTTTTTTTTTTTCCCCTCAAAACCCTTTTCTTACTTTTCTCTCAACGTACATCTCTCTATTCTTTTATCTCTCTTATTTTTCATCCATTCCCTAGATATGGTTGATGGATAAGCTGAAAGTAGTGGATCCTTGCCCCGAGTACTCGGCCAGGACTTACTTTCTTCGTCCACAACTAGTGGAGTTCTCGTTAGAGGAAATGTGGTGTGACTGGATGCATAACAAATCTGCGGCTGACATTGCTTGGTGTAGCCCCTTGCTTAACTTGGCTAAGATGAGTTACAGCATGTCCCGGTAACTAGGTATACAATTGATTGGCCTTGCACACTGTGTATTCTATTTTCCATTCAGGTTCAGACGTCAGTTTGGACATGTTCAGATTTGTCCGGATGAAGGGATAAAGTACCCAGCTTTATTTCCCGTTTGTGGTTCGTACTTGCCTCGGTACCTCAGTGCTTGGAATAAGAGAGAATTTCTGGCCCCTGCCCTTACTTTCAATTCTATCCTTCCTGACGAATACCTGGTTTGGCTCGAGGATGAGGAACAAATTAGGCCGACCTCAGTTACAGAAACTTCCACAGGCATGAAAAAGAGACGGAGAACTGACACTTGACTCATCTATGCCCTTAGTTTATTGCTTTTTCTTTTCTTTTCAAGTTTTTTTATGGAAAATCAACTTTGGTTTAGAGAATGTACTTGTGATAAATCAATAAAATTAAAGTGAGTATTGAAAAGTTTCCTTTTGTGTTGTGAACGGTAAAGTTTTGAGAAGAAAAACAAAAATCAAATTAAAACTTTTCAAAATAATTTTTTTTGTTTTTTGGAAATGGTCACCACCGGATACATACGAAATTAATCCTAAGGTTGTACAGTCCCAAATCAGAAGATCATAACCAAGTCGACAAACGGTGGAGAATGACGGATTAATTAAACCAGATGAACAGGACAGTTGGGTTGAAAAATAGTGATGGCCGAACTTCGAGATGAGGTTGCCTACGTATCCCAAAGATGAGAATCAAGCCTTACGTAGTTCGGAGAGGGTTCACTTGAGTATTTATTCTCTCATTTTGCGCTCTAACTTTTGCCAAGGTTGCCCTTTTGGGTTTTCGGCCTTGCGAGCTCAGTTTTTCTTTGTTTCTAATTTAATTTTTTTTCTTATACTCTAACTTTTGTCTAGGTCGCCCTTTCGGGTTTTCGGCCTAGCGAGCCTCTCAGGAATAATATTTCTTCAACTTATCCATGTTGATCGGTTGAGAAAACTCTAGGCCATCCAAATCCATAAGAATAATTGCTCCTCCTGACCAGATTGACTTGATGATATAAGGGCTAGTCCAATTGGGTCTGAACTTGCCCCTAGGGTCGTGGATGGGGGCTCGGTTGTCTTTGAGCACCATGTCTCCTTCCTTGAGATTTCTAGACTTGACTTTCTTGTTAAAAGCCCTCGCAATTCTACGCTGGTAACCTTGGATATGATACAATGCCTTCAATCTCCTCTCGTCAAACAACATCAATTCTTCAAATCTACTTTGTTGCCAGTCCGCCTCCGCTATCTGACACTCAACCATAATTCTTAGCGATGGTACTTCAATCTTGATTGGCAGAACAGCTTCCATCCCATAAACAAGAGAATAAGCAGTTGCTCCTGTAAATGTTCGGATCGACGTTCTGTAACCCTAGAATGCGAATAGAAGTTTCTTCGGCCAGTCCCTGTAGGTTTTAACCATTTTTTGCAAAATTCTCTTGATGTTTTTGTTTGCAGCCTCAACAGCTCCATTAGTCTGCGGCCTGTATGTTGATGACTTACGAAAAGTCACGTTATATTTCTCAAGCTGGTCTATCACTTCTTTCTTGAAATGCGAGCAATTATCTGAGATGATCTCGTTGGGCACCCCATACCGACAGATAATGTTGTTCTTGATGAAATTAGCCACATGCGACGCCTTTAGAACGACATAGGATTGGGCCTCCACCCACTTTGTGAAGTAGTCGATTGCTACCAAAATGAACTCATGCCCGTTTGACCCCTTTGGCTTGACTGCACCGATAACATCAATTTCCCAGACTAAGAATGGCCATAGTGAAGTCATATTGTAGAGTTTCGATGGCGGAATGTTCATGCGATTAGCATGGATCTGACATTTGTGGCATTGCCATACAAAGCCAATACAGTCCTCCTCCATGGTTGACCAGTAGTAGCCTTGCCTAAGGATTTTCCAAGCTAGCATCACACCATTCATGTGAGCTCTGCACTCTCCTCCATGGATAGCTTCCATAAGGCGCCTTGATTCTCCTTCCTCAACACACAACTTATGCATTCCCAAATGGCCTCTTTTGTACAACTTATTTTCGCAGATGATGAATTGGATAACCAGACGCCGAATTCCCCTTTTGTCCTTGGCACTTGCCCCTGGTGGGTACACCTCTTTGTCCAAGAAATTCCAGATGTCGTAATACCAGGGGTTCGTGTCTTGAACCTCACCTATCACAGTGATGGTCTCATACGTCAGCGTATACTTCTGTTCAATGATGATTGGGTGCATCTTCACTCCAAGCGGAATGTCTACCATGGAGGATAAAGTTGCCAACGCATCAGCAAATTGATTGTTCTCACTGAGCAAATGCGTGAATGTCAATTTCTCAAACCTCAGAATTAACACATCCAGGGCCTGATGATAAACCTTTATTTTCTCTTCCTTAACCCGCCAATCTCCGTTAGCTTGAGACACAACCAAATTCAAATCTCCGATAACATCTAATCTTATTGCCCCTAGTTCTAGGGCAGCTTCCAAACCAGCAATACACGCTTCGCATTCTGGTTCATTGTTGGATACTTTAAACCGGAGTTTGAAGGCTAGAGGTATGTGTGAATCATCGGGTGTTATGAGCAACACACCGATCCCATAACCATACTGATTAGACGCTCCGTCAAAGTACATTGTCCATGGTTCCTCTTCTATCTGCAGGATGTCTTCATCTAGGAATAGATACACCACTGCTTCATCATCTCCTTCTACTGGGTGATCTGCCATAAATTCCGCTACAGTTCTCCCTTTGACTGATTTGCGTGTGACATACTTGTGGTCAAACTCGGAGAGAAGAAGCAACCAACGAGCTAGCTTACCCGTAAGTGCTGGTTTCTTAAAGAAATATTTGATGGGATCTAAGCTCGAAACCAGAATTACAGAATGAGCTAACAGGTAGTGTCTCAACTTCCCTGTTGCCCAAACCAAAGATAAGGAAGCTTTCTCGAGATGAGTGTAGCAAGTTTCATATTCTAGCATCTTCTTGCTTAGATAATAGATGGCCTTCTCCACCTTCGCTTCTGATTCTTGCGCTAGCATGCACCCCATGGTTGAATTTGTTACTGATAAATACAAGATCAGTGGTTTCCCCAGTTCTGGTGACAACAATACATGAGGATTCTGAAGGTACTGCTTAACCTGCTCGAAGGCGAACTGACACTGATCATTTTATTGGAATTTCTTTCCTTTCTTCAACAGACTAAACAATGGTTCACAAGTCAAGATTAATTTTGAGATAAATCATCTTATGAATTGCACCTTACCCAAAAAGCCGCGCACCTCCTTTTCAGTCCTTGGTGGTGGCATTTCTACGATGGCCTTGATTTTGGAGGGATCTACTTTAATTCCCCTTTGTATAATTAGAAATCCTAACATTTTTCCTGCAGTTACCCCGAAGGTGTTTTTTTGTGGGTTTAACCTCAGTCTATACTCCTTGATTTGTTCAAAGAATTTTCCAGTGCGGTGTAGTGACCTCCTCGCTCTTTAGACTTGACGATCATATCGTTCACATACACCTCAACCTCCTCGTGGATCATGTCATGCAAAATGGTGGTTGCAGCCCGTTCATATGTAGCCCCGGCATTTTTCAGTCCAAAAGGCATAACTCTATAACAGTAGGTACCCCACGGCGTGGTGAAAGCAGTTTTCTCTCTATCCTCCGGTGCCATCAAAATCTGATTACACTCAAAAAATCGATCCATGAATGAAAACAAAGCATGGCCAGCTATGAAGTCTACCAGTTCATCGATGTGTGGCAATGGAAAATCATCTTTCGAACTTGCTCTATTTAGATCCCGGAAGTCGACGTAGACCCTAATTCTGCCGTCCTTCTGTGGAACCGGAATGATATTAGCCAACCAAGTCAGGTATTCAGATACTATCAAGAAACCTGCATCAAACTGTTTGCTGACCTCCTCTTTGATCTTTAATGCCCAATTTGGGCGAACTCCGCACAGTTTCTGTTTGACTGGTCGGGTCTCAAGATTAAGAGGGATCCAATGCTATACAATCTCAAGATCTATTCCAAGCATGCTTTCGTAGGACCACACGAAAACATCTTTGAAATCTTTTAATAAAGCAATTAAACGCTCACGTTCCTCCGAAGACAACGTGGATCCGATCTGGACCAAACGGGGATCCTCCTCAGTACCCACATTAATTGTAATGATTTCATCTGTGCAGGGCTTAACGCGTCTCTCCTCCTCTTAGTCAACCAAATTTTTCAAATCCCGAGGAATTTCTTCCTCTTCGTTTAAGTCAAAATTTTGAAAATCAAGATCAGTGCAACAAACTAAAGGCACAGAGAAGTAAGCAAACTCTATGACATTCCCATTAGTAAAGTCTGGGTCCTCAATTACAATTGACTCAAAAGAAAAACTAAAAGAAGACTTTGACAGGACTTTGGAATCCAGGTTACCACTCGCGAAAGTGCCAGACTAAGAAGAACTCAAACCTGACTCCGACTCTACAGACTCGATGGAATCAGATTCAGACTTATTATCCGATTCAGAACTGCTGATGATGCCCTTTTCAAATTTCTAGATTAAGTGTGGAGCCTCAGATGCATCCACAATAAGTTTAGAGAAATCCGCTTCTGGTTTAACCCCAATCCTAAGCAGTAGGTTTTTATCCCAGCCCAAAAGCGTGGGGGTTGTGAATCAGCTCCTTGGTAATAGCTCCTCCTTGCCTGCCACTCCTGCCTAGTCCTGATCCAGGCATATGCCCCTGTTTGTTCATCATGTAGATGGAGAGAGGAGTGTAGCAAGTTTCATATTCTAGCATCTTCTTGCTTAGATAATAGATGGCCTTCTCCACCTTCGCTTCTGATTCTTGCGCTAGCATGCACCCCATGGTTGAATTTGTTACTGATAAATACAAGATCAGTGGTTTCCCCAGTTCTGGTGACAACAATACATGAGGATTCTGAAGGTACTGCTTAACCTGCTCGAAGGCGAACTGACACTGATCATTTTATTGGAATTTCTTTCCTTTCTTCAACAGACTAAACAATGGTTCACAAGTCAAGATTAATTTTGAGATAAATCATCTTATGAATTGCACCTTACCCAAAAAGCCGCGCACCTCCTTTTCAGTCCTTGGTGGTGGCATTTCTACGATGGCCTTGATTTTGGAGGGATCTACTTTAATTCCCCTTTGTATAATTAGAAATCCCAACATTTTTCCTGCAGTTACCCCGAAGGTGTTTTTTTGTGGGTTTAACCTCAGTCTATACTCCTTGATCCGCTCAAAGAATTTTTCCAATGCGGTGTAGTGACATTCTCGCTCTTTAGACTTGACAATCATATCGTCCACATACACCTCAACCTCCTTATGGATCATGTCGTGCAAAATAGTGGTTGTGGCCTGTTCATATGTAGCCCCGGCATTTTTCAGTCCAAAAGGCATAACTCTATAACAGTAGGTACCCCACGGCGTGGTGAAAGCAGTTTTCTCTCTGTCCTCCGGTGCCATCAAAATCTGATTACACTCAAAAAATTGATCCATGAATGAAAACAAAGCATGGCCAGCTATGAAGTCTACCAGTTCATCGATGTGTGGCAATGGAAAATCATCTTTCAAACTTGCTCTATTTAGATCTCGGAAGTCGACGTAGACCCTAATTCTGCCGTCCTTCTGTGGAACCGGAACGATATTAGCTAACCAAGTCAGGTACTCAGATACTATCAAGAAACCTGCATCAATCTGTTTGCTGACCTCCTCTTTGATCTTTAATGTCCAATTTGGGCGAACTCCGCACAGTTTCTGTTTGACTGGTCGGGTCTCAAGATTAAGAGGGATCCAGTGCTATACAATCTCAAGATCTATTCCAACCATGCTTTCGTAGGACCACACGAAAACATCTTTGAAATCTTTTAATAAAGCAATTAAACGCTCGCGTTCCTCCGAAGACAACGTGGATCCGATCTGGACCAAACGGGGATCCTCCTCAGTACCCACATTAATTGCAATGATTTCATCTGTGCAGGGCTTAACGCGCCTCTCCTCCTCTTAGTCAACCAAATTTTTCAAAGCCCGAGGAATTTCTTCCTCTTTGTTTAAGTCAAAATTTTGAAAATCAAGATCAGTGCAACAAACTAAAGGCACAGAGAAGTAAGCAAACTCTACGACATTCCCATTAGTAAAGTCTAGGTCCTCGATTACAATTGACTCAAAAGAAAAACTAAAAGAAGACTTTGACAGGACTTTGGAATCCAGGTTACCACTCGCGAAAGTACCAGACTCAGAAGAACTCAAACCTGACTCCGACTCTACAGACTCGATGGAATCAGATTCAGACTTATTATCCGATTCAGAACTGCTGATGATGCCCTTTTCAAATTTCTAGATTAAGTGTGGAGCCTCAGATGCATCCACAATAAGTTTAGAGAAATCCGCTTCTGGTTTAACCCCAATCCTCAGCAGTAGGTTTTTATCCCAGTCCAAAAGCGTAGGGGTTGTGAATCAGCTCCTTGGTAATAGCGCCTCCTTGCCTGCCACTCCTGCCTAGTCCTGATCCAGGCATATGCCCCTGTTTGTTCATCATGTAGATGGATTGAGCACTCACATAGATTCCGTCAACTTCTGTTATGATAGATTGGATTACCTGGGCTTCTGTTAGTGAGAAGCCAGAGAGGCATACATTTTCTTCCCCGTGTATGATTTCCAACACTGGTGTGGCAGTTCCCTAGGGAGGGTGGATTGACGAATTACCGTACATTGTAGCAATCCCACCTTTGAAGGGGTATTTCACCAACTGATAGACTGTTGATGACACAACTTTTATATGATGCAGCCAAGGCCTTCCCAACAGTAGATTGAAGGTAGCCGGAACATCCATTACATGGAATTCTACCTCATGTTCGTACGGGCCGATCAGGATATGGCTCTTAAATGTTCCCATGACATCCCGGCTTGTATTGTCATAAGCTCAGACGGCTTGAGTTGTGGGTGTGAAGTCAACAGGCCTCAAACCTATGGTATAAGCAGTCCGTACCGGACACTTGATCGCCAATCCAGTATCTACTAACACTACTGGAATCCACTTCTTTCGGCTCTCTAGAGTTACATACAAGGGCCGGTTGTGGTTGGCACCCTCAAGTGGCAGCTCTTTATCTGTGAAAGATATCACTGGCGTAACATCGTCGGATGTGACTAACGACCCCAGTTGATCAGCGGTAGTGGCGATAGGCAGCTTGGTGCGATTCATTGCCTCTAACAATGCATGCCTATGCTCCCAGGAAGCCATTATCAATCCCCAGATTAAGATATCTGCCTGAATCTTCTTGAGCTGTTTCAAAACCAGGTTGTATTCGCAGTCCTTCTCTCTGGTGTTATCAACCTCTTTGTTGGAGGATTCTGGTTGATCTACGGCCGCAGGTTTGAAGTACCGACAACTCCGGGTCATGTGATTGATTTCGTCCGTATACCACGTATCGTCGAGGGTATTGGATTTCCACCATTCGTCCGTGTATGCATGACTCAGATCATTATCCTCTCACCACTCTTCGGCAGTCATGGCCAAGCTTTTATTAGACTCTACTTGGAGCATGTTCACATCATGCCCCTCAGCAACATACCTTTCCTTTCCAACTATGGTTTTGCTTTCTGGCAAGGCCATCTTCCTTTGAATTTCTTTCATTCTCTCCTGCTGGAATTGTTCCAGCACTTGTTCTGTACTAGACGTGGTCTCGTCTTTTTCCTTCCTGACCCTTTTTGTCTATTCCACCTCATCACCAAACCAACCGTTGTTTGTTTCCAGCTGATTTGAATCCAACCAGCCTATCTGGACACTGCTTGTTTCCTCTTCTTCAAAGAAGTAGAGGTTGGCTAGGTCTTCTTCTATCTGAACTAGATCCTCTTCCAGTTCGGCCAAGTCATTTAGGCCTTGTTCAGGCCAATCGTTCTGATGTTGCACTAACTGGCCTTTCCCAATAGCATTGACACTAAGAACATCCGATAATAGGACCACTAGTTTTGGTTTATCAATGGCCACAATGTATAAACTAGGGTCATACTCCTTTGCAAGCGAAGCCCCCTTTTCTATAACACAGGTATCAGATAACCTTGTCTTTAATGCACTCTCCTCTTTCTCTGTTCCTGCCACAACCTTTTTGGGTTGGATTTGTAGGGCTAAATCCAACATGCACATATCCGTGCCTTTTGGAATAACCACCTCCGGTTTCGGTAGGTGAGACGAGGTAATATATGTGCTTGGGTTGAGGTAGGTGGTAGTGTTTAGATGTGGTTAATATTTCTGGGGGAGGAACGTGGTTATGTGTAGGAAATGGGTTGGTTGTCACATTTGGTTTAGGAGGGGCGATGACTTTGTTGTCAATGAGATTCTGAATCTCATGACGTAGACGATAGCATGAATCTGTATGATGGCCATGCTGTTGGTGGAAAGTACAATATTGGGTTGGGTCGTGTCTAGCTGGCTGTGGGTCTGGGAGAGGGCGACGGCCAAGAGGCTTGAGATGCCCCTTGTCCATTAACACCTTAAAGGCGCGGGTTGGACTCATATGGAGGGGGGTAAATGGTCTTCGGTTCCAAGGTTGACTATTTTGTGCAGTTTGTGAGTTTGTGGCAGTAGTAAAGGAATCGACCATCTTGGCCGATGATGTAGCAATGATATTGACATCTACAAGTCGCGAAATAGTGCTAGTACTAGCATTAGTACTCCGAGTGAATGGCTTTTTTGCAGGTTCACTTGTTCTGTGGATGATGCCCTTTTTGAAAGCGCTCTCAATTTGAACCCCTAACTAATGTGAGGAAGCAAATGTGGACAACGATGCCACTATCATTCTCTGCAACATGTCTGGCACGAGGTTTTGGACAAATAACCAGACTTGTTCTCTTTCAGAAGGTCTGCTCATCATTTTGGCTGCCATTGCCCTCCATCTTGCCACAAAGTCAATGAAGGGTTCTTTGGGGTTCTGAGTGGTTGTTTCCAGCTCACTAATTGTTACTTCTATCTAAGTATTGTATGAGTATTGGTTAACAAACCCCTCAGACAGTTCTTCTTAATTCCGCTTCATTGAATCCTCCAATTTGGCGTACCAGATAGCCGCTACATTTGACAGGGTCCTCCCAAATAATGAGAGTTTTTGTGCCCTAGATAAACCCATGGGCCTCAACATATTTGAAAACAGGTGGACATGCACAATCGGATCCCCGCTCCCATCAAATTTTCGATGTGAGGCATTTTGAATTTTTCTGGCAACCTGATTGAAGCCTCAATGTACCCGCCCTCAATATTGGGAATTGAATTGAAACCCTGGGATTTCTTCAAGGCTTTCTCAAGCCTAGTAATTTTGATCATGGCTGGATCAACTTCATTCATATTGAAGGGAATGGTTCCCATAGGAGGTTGTACTGGAGGTTTGTAAGCTGAAGCTGTTGGAAACATCTCTTGAGGATCTGGGACCTGAGGAGTTTCCAGTGGTGGAGGGAGATCAGGATTTGTCTGGGCAGCTGGGACCGGATGTACAGTAGATGCAGATGCCCCAGATGGGCGTCGTAAATCAGCGATGACTTCATCATGTGCGACCATCCATTGGTTGACTGTATCCATGGTCTTTTGGACTGCTGCCATCATGGCAACAACTTCTTCTGTGTTTTGTGCTGGGTTCTGTGCCATTGTTGGACTGGATGAATTAGATGCTAGTGAGTGAACAGGAGTTTGCCGAGTGCTTGGTACTGATGCTGACTGTCTATTCCTTCTTCGTCGAGTAACCGGCAAGAGAAAAACTAACACTGACTGACTGTCAACAAGATCTTGCGTTTTACAAAGCCTACGAGAACGAATCCAAACAACTCGAGGGATATCAAGTCTTTTGAAAGCTATGATGAAAATCTACCTAGCATAAAAAAAGAAAGAAAACATATTTTAAAAAAACGGATAGCACTTCGGCCCCAATTCTCAATTAATCACAACACGCAGCTGAACTGTGATCCCACTGAACTTTGTTCTCAAACTAATTGCTCATTTGTACCACTGCTATGAACCACCCAGTTTATTTCGCTGTAAAAGCACATACCACATAAAAAGAACCAAGACACCCCTATGAGGGGGTAGGGTTACCCTGTCCTAGATTTTGACATGATCTAGGTTGCACTATTTCAAGCAAATGGTTTCATAACATCCTGTACAGGTAGCATCCTGTCCTAATTTGAATAGTCACTTGAGCGTACTATATGCATTAAGTCAAATAGTCACAAAGGGTACCTCAGCAAGACTACCTGATATACCTCTCACACCTAACACCGAGAAGTGAAAGGAGGATCAAGCGGTACAGTGGTAATCCAGATCCAACGGTTGTGTTCCCAACTTGATAAAGCCCATGACCGGTCAGCCTTTTAGCAAGCTTTATAGGCAAGCCTTTGGCAAACCGTCCAGGAATAACAGATGGCAAACACAGGGACTTAGGCGCACCAATGCAAATGCAATGCAAAGAACATATTTATGTAGATAAAATTTCACATCATGATGTTTGAGTCAAGTTTTCTAATTCCCCGGCGGAGTCGCCAGAAACTGTAGCTCGGCTTTTCGCACTTCCTTTCGAAAGAATGAATAGCCCTTACAGTTCAGACTCCACTTGTGTGTTGGTTCTGGTTCTGATTTCACAAGTGCAATGTGAATGAGGAGTTTCCAGTGGTGGAGGGAGATCAGGATTTGGCTGGGCAGCTGGGACCGGATGTACAGTAGATGCAGATGCCCCAGATGGGCGTCGTAAATCAGCGATGACTTCATCATGTGCGACCATCTATTGGTTGACTGTATCCATGGTCTTTTGGACTGCTGCCATCATGGCAACAACTTCTTCTGTGTTTTGTGCTGGGTTCTGTGCCATTGTTGGACTGGATGAATTAGATGCTAGTGAGTGAACAGGAGTTTGCCGAGTGCTTGGTACTGATGTTGACTGTCTATTCCTTCTTCGTCGAGTAACCGGCAAGAGAAAAACTAACACTGACTGACTGTCAACAAGATCTTGCGTTTTACAAAGCCTACGAGAACGAATCCAAACAACTCGAGGGATATCAAGTCTTTCGAAAGCTATGATGAAAAACTACCTAGCATAAAAAAAGAAAGAAAACATATTTTAAAAAAACGGACAGCACTTCGGCCCCAATTCTCAATTAATCACAACACGCAGCAGAACTGTGATCCCACTGAACTTTTTCTCAGACTAATTGCTCATTTGTACCACTGCTATGAACCACCCAGTTTATTTCACTGTAAAAGCACATACCACATAAAAAGAACCAAAACACCCCTATGAGGGGGTAGGGTTACCCTGTCCTAGATTTTGACATGATCTAGGTTGCACTATTTCAAGCAAATGGTTTTATAACATCCTGTACAGGTAGCATCCTGTCCTAATTTGAATAGTCACTTGAGCGTACTATATGCATTAAGTCAAATAGTCACAAAGGGTACCTCAGCAAGACTACCTGATATACCTCTCACACCTAACACCGAGAAGTGAAAGGAGGATCAAGCGGTATAGCGATAATCCAGATCCAAGGGTTGTGTTCCAAACTTGACAGAGCCCATGACCGGTCAGCCTTTTGGCAAGCTTTGTAGGCAAACCGTCCAGGAATAATAGATGGCAAACACAGGGACTTTGGCGCACCAATGCAAATGCAATGCAAAGAACATATTTATGTAGATAAAATTTTACATCATAAAGTATAAGTCAAGTTCTCTAATTCCCTAGCAGAGTCGGCAAAAACTGTAGCTCGACTTGTCACGCTCCCTTTCGGAAGAATGAATAGCCCTTACAGTTCGGACTCCACTTGTGTTGGTTCTGATTTTGATTTCACAAGTGCAATGTGAAACAGTAGAAACATAAAAAGAGTCCAAATCCGGCAATTTCTTTTGGAAAATCGATGTTTGAATCAATTGCAAAAAATGGACTGCTTTGCCAAATTTCAGAGTCACGACCTAAATATTTATTTTTGGGAAATTTAAGAAACCCATGACTCGTGCCAAACGCCATTAGTCCGTCGTTACCAAAGTGTCTTGGTTCAGGAACTTAGGTATGAGAGGGAAAGGTCAATAATTGAACACTCCACTCACCTGATCAAAGATCGGCCTCTACTAATCATGATGTAGTTTTTATGTACAGTATATGCTCTTGTTCTATATGTAACATACAAGTATAGACTAATTTCACGAAAAGTTAGAATGTTTGGTTTCATGTTTGTTTTGAAAAAAAAAAGTGTTTTGCATATGTATCACTTAAAATGGTGATCTCATATATACATGGATCAAAGTATCCCAATTCAAATGATTAGCCTTCATCCACAGGCATTCAAACAGGTATATCAAATAAGCAGTTAGTCTCATGGTAGTATGTTTGATATGACAGCATTCACACTTATGCAATATGCTAAAGCAAAAATGCTTACCTTAATGTCCGAAGGCGAGTCCAAAAAGAAAGCAAATAGTTAGAAAAAAAAATGCATGATCCTAATTTAATGACTAATGCAACACATGCAACATGCAATTAAGGTTCGGCTACTAGTATGGCATGTGAGTCAATTCAAGGCATGTGATAGCGCATGTATGCAAGTAAGGAGTTTGAATTTGACATTTGAATAATATGATGAGCCGAACTTTTATGCATGTAAACGAATGGATGCAAATCATGGAAAATGCTAATTAAACATGATGTCCCTAATCTAACCATCATAAGTAGTGAAATAAAAGGAAGAAAGAATGGTGGTTGGAAGACATACAACTTATTACATATTTGTCCTCGCGAAGAAAGGTCTAAATGTCCAAATGTCCGAACAAATAATTATTATAAAGCCAAATGAATAATAAATGAAAGGGGCTGTCTAATTTATTACAATAAGAACATGCAATGATTGCTCGATGCTCCTCAGGAATTATTCTGTCTACCTTACTGGGATTTGTTCTGTTTCACCCCTAGATACTGCTTTCAACCAAAAGTGTATTGTTTTGCAATTTATTGGAGCCTTGCCGACCTCAAAACGTGCCTCAGTCGAGCCCCAACTAAATCCAATACTTTGTTTTCTTATGGAAATCTGTTTTTTTGTACCTGAGGTGAAACAGTGCAGACAGGGTATTCCTAGCCATGTTTGTCTTTTTTTTACCTTTCTCTATCATAAAAATACTCAAGAGAGGGTTGGAATCATCTCCAAAACCATTAATTAGGAAGTTGATTGCTTGATGATCTCGGATACAATTTGGACAATGATCAATAAATGCAATGAATAAACAACCACCCCTCCCTCCTATCATGAAGTGAATTCAATTCAAGGTTCGTCAAAATCATGAATTGATGTAAGACAAGCCTTGACACAATAAATTCGGTATAACGTCCGACCAAATTCAATTAATCATATTGGTTCTTTATGTCGGTTGTAATCCAATTTTAACCAATTTTATTAGCCTTTTTTATTACATTTCCATTTCTTTATCTTTTCTCTAGTTTATGCAAAAGTGATATTTACATCCATTAAGTCCAAAACGCAATAAAGAGAAACAAGCATCAACTTAACCCGAGAAACAAATCTTATTTTCTTCGGGGGAAATTACAAAGGAAGAGTCAAACTTATTTACAAGCGATAAGAGATTCCAAGTCAAACTCAAGATGTGCAACAAGGACTAGTCAAACTCAAAAGAGTAATGGTGATTTAGAAAAACCTAAGCTTGAGTGATAATGACTTGAAATCCAAACTTGATAATAAGTGATAATGACACTTTCCCTGGTGATTTCCAAGGGTCAATTAGTCCCTTAAAAATAAACACACTGATGAATAAAGAGAAATGAAAAATAAAAGATTGTGCTTTAGTATAAGAATATGTATACATTTGGGGTAGTGAACCTCCAAAGAATTTAAACCGTTAAGTATAGAACGTTTTATGCCTTTGGTAGTAAATCCTTTAAGAGATTAAATCAGTAAGCATAGAACGTTGTATACTTTTGGGAATGAACCTCCTAAGCATGAAACGTTTTATGCCTTTGGTAGTGAATCTCCAAAGAGATTAAACCATTAAGCATAGAGCGTTTTATACCTTTGGTAATGAACCTCGGAAGAGATTAAACCATTAAGCGTGGAAGAGTTCCTTTCTTATACTTGAACCACAATCTTAATTTTTCACAACTTTTTAATCGAAATAAGCAAAGAATGGAGGGAGGTTGCAGAGATGATTATGCGAAATTAATTAATTGGTTAGTACAAACAAACTTGATATTAAAATGTAAATTATTGAAATAAATTAAACAGCCCCCTAAATAGCATACAATAGTGCTGAAATTAGAAACCTACTAGTTTTACTATTCACCGCCGGAGGTACTATTCATCCGGTGGGATAAATTATTTGAAGTAATAAATTACAAAAGTTTATATATAATATTTAAATTACAGCAGCTATGTGGGTGGTGCAGCCGTTCCATTAAAGCGATAAAAATTGATAATGTTTTTTTGTCTCCCGTAAAACATCACTTTGAGTCTTGTATTTATAGGCCTTGAGCTGCTGCTCCTCAAAATATCAGCACGTTTGGACAGCTTTGAAAAGTCAAAAGGGGCGGCATGATCTCGGTGAGGTCTGATCGGACTTCAAAATCTGCATTCAGGCCCGACTTGAAACAGGCATATCTCCATCATTTAGACTCCGTTTCAGGTGATTCTTGAGTCTAAAATGAAGCTCCAGAAGTCCTCTTTCTAATAGAGGTAACCTCACATCTAAATTCTAAGTGTGCTAAGAGATATTTTCTATTTTAGTGAAGGTTGCTCAGTTTTGACCTTATCGGATTTATGCCTAACTTTAAACAGCCATATCTCCCTCATTCGGACTCGGTTTTAGGAGATTCTTGAGTCTAAAATGAAGCCCCGGAAGTCCTCTTTCCAATGGTGGTGGCCTCACAGCTAAAGTCAAAGTGTAGAAAGAGATAAGGCTGATTTAATGAAGGCTGCTCAGTTTTCTCTTAACGGTTTTATACCCAACTTCTCCCCAACTAGTTTTCTTCCCTTTCCTCTAATTTTCTTCAAGTCCAAACCTTTGACCAAGATGTTTTAAAGATTTTTTTGTTTTCAAAGAGTTCACCTCCTTTTCATTTATTTCCACTTTGTCCTTGCTCGGTTTACCGACAAGTGTAGTTTAAATGAAATGCGAGCCTCGGAACATCGTAGAAGCATTTGAACAAATATTTTGAAAGAGGGTTTTAAAATAGTTTGGCCAAAATGGGGTGCAAGGTTTGGGATTAGAGCCTGAATCCAAATTTCTTCCCTGAGAATTCAAAAGATTACACAGTGTAACTTTCATCACCGGGTGTTCGGAATAAAGCGCCTAAGTCTTACAAGTGATCAAAATTGGGGTGTCTACATAAGGCATCCATGGCTTGCTGATTAACTGGTTCGGCTACATTGGCTTGACCAACACCTTCCCCCTGTGCTGGAATATCATCTGGTAACAGCATATCTTGCTGTCTAGGTTTACCACTCTACCACCGCGTCTACGTCCTGACATCCTAATAAAGGTAACAAAAGAAATCAGTACAATTACATATGTGTTGAAACTAACTCGCTCACGTTCTAATACGATGGACAACAATAATTTACTCTACATAAGCACGCATTCACATAAACACAAACGAATTTCATTTTCAGATAATGACCGTCTCGCGATGTTACTAGAGTTCCAGTTAGAAATAATGATGATCAAGTGCTCTTCTAACAGGACTTCTAAAAACCTGTGGACTCAATCAACATCCTAAAAATTTAATCCCATACCCATACAATCACAGAAGCATGTTATCATATAAGCACATATCATTCACACTTAAGTCTTTAGCAAACGAGTCAAACCCATTGTGGTACTAACCACTTCCCACATACCCAAAATATTCAAACCTGGTACACTTTGATATTAAGCTGTAACGCCCTCAAAATAAATACAACTAATCCAACTCATACGAGAAGTGAGTATGATAGAATTGATATGCTTTCATTCATCAGAGTTCGTATTACAAAAGATAACACATGTAATATACATTCATAAATGTTCATCCTGAATCTATAGCATGTAATACCAGTTAGTAATCAACAAAATAAATGCCCTACGGCCTTGCGTCTTTCCAAGACATTGCTTGGTTATAGCAAAAGGAAGAGTCTAACTTAATACAACTTAGCCCTTGGCTATATAAAATAAATAAAATAAAAAGAAGCTCTTGCTCCAAGTCTTCCCAGACTACTGTCTCAATGGAGGCATGTCTCCAATACCTGAAAATGATTCCCAAGTAGGGTGAGCTAAAGTCTAGTAGAAACATATTAACACAATATATAAGAATTAACAAGATATAAGTATAATGCACATGTTCATTGTCCTACAACAAAATCTTTATAATTCTTTCCAAAACCATGTTATGCCAAACTCGCATCTCAATTCATACATTTTGGTTCAATAGACACCTCCACTGCATTTAACTCATCAACAGAGGTTACACCTCACAAATTTCCAACAGATAAAATCATCATACAAATACATTCACTTCTATTTACCATTTTACGGAAATTTCGTCCGTAGGAATCGACACCCATGTATACAAATGGTTTTCGGAACTTTCACCCTGGACACGCAGGTCAACTTAGTTCAATGGAGTCCATTCTCTTTCTTTTCCTCAAAATATGGAGTACATCCCCTTTCTCCTCCCGAATATCATACATATGCAGTGTATATCATTCATAATCATATTCAATGATAATGGTTAAGGGATTAGTTTCAATTCACCTAATCTACATGCGATGTTTACAGCAATCATGACTATTCTCCACCGACAGCCCAAAACAGATATTTCTAAACAGATATACAATCTCCATAATAGATGAACCATCAAATTTTCATAGGTGAGTGATTAAACAAATCCAACAACACCATTCATGTATGCATTCTCCCAATTTCATATTTTCTACACCAATTTTATTATTTATACAAAATAATTATTCAGGACATTGTAGGGCAAAGCTCATCATTTTTCAAATATTAACCCAAAGACCAAAATCAACTATTTTAACACAAGATTATTTCATATCCAAACCCCATAATCATTTGTGTAACACCCATATAAAAACCCCTCTTTTCATACTTGAACCCAAACCCTAGGTTTACTCAAAACATCCCAAAATCTCACCATTTTCACACAACAACCTATAACCAAGTTAAAACTCATATTAAGGTGTAGAGAGTCCTTACTTCAAGTTTAGAGGATCTATGGAGCAAAGACGAAACTTCAACGATGCCAAAACCAAACTCCAATCGGATCAAAATGGAGCTCTCAAGATGCTCTAACCTTTTTCCAAAGACACTAGGGCAGAGAGATCAACGGGTTTATGAGAAAACGTAGAGAGAGAAAGTGTCTCACTTTAGGGTTTTGGGAAGACAATATCTGAAAAAGTGATATAAAAAGTCATTTTCGCGATCTGATATACGCACAGTTCGCTTGAGTGCACGAGTTGACGCTCGAGCGTCAGATACAAAAAATTGTTCCGCTCAAGGGCAAGAAAGGCCGCTCGAGCGCCAAAACACAATGAACAAGACGCTCACCCCTCAAGCGCAAGAAAAACCGCTCGAACGTAAAAAACACACATCTAGTAGTTTTGCAGACAATAGACCAACACTCGAGTACAAAGAAGGCCGCTCGAGCACCCACCCGCTCGAGCGTAGAAAACGCCGCTCGAGCGTAGAAAACACTCTCCTAGTAATTTTGTAGACCTGCAGAGTACTGAGAGTTTGCAAAGCCCGCTCGAGTGAGAGAAGTGCCACTCGGAAGGATGAGCAAAATTGCAAAGCCCGTTTGAGCGCAAGAATGGCCGCTCGAGCGGAAAAGTAAAAATATGGGCAATAAAAGTTTGGAAAAACAAGCAACCAACCTGTTTCAAACGCACAACAACAATTCAATAACCAAATTTAAGGAGGATTAAGGGGAAAATGACAGTGAACAACATTCAGAAACCATAAACCCAAGTCCAGACTACCACAAGTGTCGGGTCAAAACCGGGATCGCTATAAATTCGAACTTGAACATAATGAAAATTTAACAAATTGAGTTCAAATGAGCCTTCACTAAGTTGAGTCTGTTCACGAACAACTCTATTCATTTATAGCCTTAGGTGTGACCAAGTGTTCTTGTAGTTACACCTTAGAGTGTGGTGATGGAAAATATAGGGGTTCAAACTCATGGAGCAATGGCAAACCGCTTTAATTGTAATACAACATTCCCAACATTCTATAATCTTGTAACAAATATGGAAATATTTTGATATGCAATACACACCATATGTAATTTCGTATAAAATTACATAAGTTCTGATTCAACTTACACATTTTTGTGTGACCACTTATATAAATTTGTGAAAACTTTTTTTTGTGTGCACACTAAGATTTTTCCTTTAAAAAAAATAAAAAATAAAAAGGTGAAATGCAACCCCAACGAGCAAAGTCATGCGAATCATGGGCTCGTTTGGAAAGTTAACTATTTTAATTAATTTTTTAATTTTTGATTATTTTAGCCTGATTTAAAAAGTTATATTAGGGAAGTTGATTGGCTTTTTTGGTTGTTGATTTGATAATTATGAAAAAATAAATAAAATAATTATAATTTAGATGTGATATTTTATCTTATTAATTATGTTAACCTATTTTATTTTTATTAATTATTTTAATAAAAAAATTATAAAATAACCTCCCAAACACCACCGTTGCCCAAAATTCAGTTATCATATTTACAAAAAATAAAATAAAATAAAACAGAACAAAACAAAATTTCAGTTATCATCGTCCTAACCTCATTTCCATAAAGAAAAATATTTGAGAGTTTTAAAATATAAATTCTAAAGAAATTTTCGAGTTTAAAATCTTGATGTGATGTTTTGATGTGATTTTTTTTTTTTTGAATTTTTCCAAAATCAGAAGATTTATAGTTGCTGTTCTATAAATGAATTTCAGTTATCTGCGCTAGATTTGTTCGAATCTGGATCCTCGGCCGCCCTACCCGGCAGCCCTACCCGGCAGCCCCCCAAAACGACGTCGTTTTGGGGTTTTTTTTTTTTTTCTTTCTTCTCTTCATTCTCAGTTTTTCTCTTTCCTTCTTCCTTCGTCGCCGTCGTCAGGCGTCGCAGGGGAGAGGGAGGTCACCGTCGCACCGTCGTTCCCGATTCGTCGCCTCCGCCTCGCCTCGCCTCCGCCGTCGCAGGTCGTCAGCGTTCCTTTCGTCTCAGCCTCGCCTCCCGCCTCCGCCCGCCCCGCCTCCTCCTCCTTCCTCGCCCCGGTGATATTAGCTCCCCTCCACGTCGGCCACCGGCGCGCTTCCCCTCCTCCTCCCCTCCCCTCTTCTCTCTTCTTCCCCTCCCCTCCCCCCTCTGTCGTTTCGAACGAACGAGGAAAGAAAGGTAAAAAAAAAATCAAAAAAATTAAATAAAAACCCCCAAACGACGTCGATTTGTGGAAGCTGCCTGGGACGGCCGCCGACAACGGCCGCCGAGAAATACCGGACATTCGATTTGTTCCCGACGCCCTGGACGCCACCTGTCCAATCAATGAGTTCTTTGAATAATTTTTAAAAATAAGAATATATGGTATTTTATAACATTATAATAAATAAAAAAATTAAATAAATAAAATGTTGTATTAAGGCTTGGTTTGGGATGATAAAAAAAAATCAAAAAGTCACTATCCTATTTAAGTCACGTCATCTTATTTCAGTCATATCATCTCTCTACTACATCACTTCAAACCCAACACATACTCAACTCATATTTCATAAAAATTCAAAAGTGTACTTATTTAGTTTATCCCAAACAACTCCTAAATAGGTAAACAATATGAAGAGATATATTAAACTAGCGTTTGCTACACGCGATGCGTGTGTAATTTAAATAAATAAAAATAAAATAAAATATTCACTATATATTATGTGCTGCTAGTCAAGTGGTAAGAGTCTTATTCATTTGACATAAGTCTAAGGTTTAAGTCTCCTCCTCTCATTTATCTAATTTTTTTTATTTTAAATTAAAAAATGGACACGTAACAGTATAAGAAACAAAGGTTTCAGAACACCAAGGAGTGTTCACTTTATAATAATACGAGAGTTTTAAAATATAAATTCTAAAGAAATTTTCCACTGTAAAAGCTTGATGTGATGTTTTGATGTGATTTTTTTATTTTTATTTTTAAATTTTTCCAAAATCAGAAGATTTATAGTTGCTGTTCTATAAATGAATTTCAGTTATTTGCGCTAGATTTGTTCCCACGTTGGACGCGCCTGTCCAATCAATGAGTTATTATTGAATAATTTTAAAATAAGAATATATGATATTTTATAACATTATAATTAATAAAAAAGTTAAATAAATAAAATATTGTATTAAATAGGTAAACAATATGAAGAGATATATTAAACTAGTAGTTGTTATACGCGATACGTGTGTAATTTAAATAAATAAAAATAAAATAAAATATTTATTATATATTGTGTGCTGCTTAAAATATTTATTATATATTGTGTGTTACTAGTCAAGTGGTAAGCGTCTTATTCATTTGATATAAGTTTAAGGTTCAAGTCTCATCCTCTCATCTATCTAATTTTTTTTCTATTTTAAATTAAAAAGTGGACACGTGGGAGCATAAGAAACAAAGGCTTTAGGACATCATAAGGGATGTTCACTTTATAATAGTACTAGCGGTTGCCACACGTGATGCGTGTGCTATTCAAATAAATAAAAATAAAATAAAATACTTATTATATATTGTGTGGTGGTGAAATGGTAAGAGTCTTATTCATCTATTCTATTATTAAAAGGGTACAGTGGTTTTGATGCCATGAAGCCACTTCTCATAAATTTTTTCCATTTTTTCCTAAAATGACCTTAATTTCTTACACTTACATTAGTTTTAATTAGGGGTAAAATTGTAAATTAAAACAACCAAATCTACTTTCCCTCTTCCCACTCTCCACGTCTCCACTCCTTAGGCAATTACAACATCATTGCATTTTGCATTTTCATCTGATTTCACTGAAATGTTCTTAACAACTTCATTGTATTTTGCATAAAAAATTCTCAAACTTCTCTTCTGAAAGCATCCTGTGGATATATGATTGGTTGAATGTTTCTATTTGGTAAGTTATGAATGTGTATGTTTACTGTATTTTGTATCTCAACTGTATCTTCATTGTAGTTCTCTTCCCCTGTATCAAGGTTTAATCCATTTTCAATCTATAAATGTTAGGTAATGTTGATAATGCCAATATTAGCACAATGCAATACACAATGATAAATTATTCTAAATCTAACGAAACCCTCGTATTCCATTCGCTGGAGTAAAATCAGTCCGACGATTGACCAGAGAAATCCTAGGCGAAGTAGAGAGCCTTAGTGAACCAAGAACAATGGAATGTTGGTAGACCAAGACCAAAACAGTTTGAAGAAGTACAACTTTCATGGTTTTGGAATCAGAAAAGTTTAATTTGAGTACTTCATTGAGGTTCTTAAACTCTATAAAGATTGTGGGTTGAGTCAACATATATATATATATATAGGAGTGTGAGACACCGTTAGATTTGAGAGAAGTTATTAGTTGGTCTTAGTGATCCAGATCTTCACTCAAGATCTCTCTCTTATCCTCTATACTTTGCAATTTCTCTGTGTGTGTGTTTTGAAATTGGTTGATTGTGAAGTCATTATTATTGTGAAGTCATTCTTAGACTTTCTGGGTTCATCTTCTCATATCGCCAATTGCAATGGAGTTCTGAGGAAGAAAAGAAAAGAGATTTGATCTGGTGTGGTAGGATTGCAAATAAATGGTTATGATAAATAGAATTTTGATATGATTTGGTCAAACTTAAAATTATAAATAATATTAATTTCAATCATAAACTAAGAAAGCATCACATTTATTATATACAAATATTTGGTATATACAATTGAGTTCTCTGTTAGTTCAGAAATTGTGATTTTTTGGTTTTTTTTTTAGTAGCAAAAATTGTGATTTTTTTTTTTTGGTTTTTTGTTTTCTTAATTTTATGTGTGTGTTTAAAAAAACAATTCAACATTCTTAAAATCTGTTGTTTTTTAAAAATAACAGTATTAAAATTTATTTTTTTATTTTTTATTTTTTATTTTTTGCATTTTTATTATTTTATTTTTTATATTAATAGTTTATTATTATTTTTATTTGTATATATCAAATCTTTTTTTATTGTAAGTGTTCAAAGAGTATGGGTTTATATTTTGATATTTTGTGTGTACACTGTTAAGTATACATTTTATTTTCTTAATTAAAAAATTAAATAAAAAGTTTCATTATGTTATTCATTTCCTTAGGGGAAAAAATAGACTATTACTATTCTTAGTTTATATCAAATCTATTTTACTGTAATTGTTATTTTTCTTTATGTAAATCAAATCTTTTTTTATTGTAAATATTCTTTTTCTTTTTTGGCTACTATAAGTATTGTAAGAGTATTAGGTTTGGGTATCTATTGTTTTTTTAAAATAACAGTATTAAAATTTATTTTTAAAAAAACATAGTTTTTTTTTTTTGCACTTTTATTATTTTATTTTTTATGTTAATAGCTTATTATTATTTTTATTTGTATATATCAAATCTTTTTTTATTGTAAGTGTTCCAAGAGTATGGGTTTGTATTTTGATATTTTGTGTGTACACTGTTAAGTATACATTTTATTTTCTTAATTAAAAAATAAAATAAAAAGTTTCATTATGTTATTTGTTTCCTTGGAGAAAAAAATAGACTAATGTCAATCTATGTCAAAATGTAAGTTTTTAATTTTGTTTATAGAAAACCAAAGTAATTATTGTACTGTATTAGCTAAAGTATGCATATGTATAATTATGCCTCACTTTAAAAACGTAAAATTTTAATTTAATCAATGTATATTATTAGCAAACTAATTTTTACATATATCTTATATATTTTTTTTGCAAGATTTGTAGGATCTTTAGTCTCATGTTACTAAATTCAGATTTTATATAAATTTTTGTTGTACATATTTTTTAGTTAAGATTAGTAAATATTGTATTTTGGCAAAGATTTGTACATCTTTTAATGTACGTGTATTTTATTTATCAAATACGTTAATATCAAATATTACATTGTACATAGTTACTCATTTGATTTATATGTATATTATTAGAAAAAATAATATGAAATTCATATTATAATTCAAAAAGAAATTGCACATGGATCGCTTGTGCCTGGCCGCTAATTTAATATAAGTCTAAGGTTCAAGTCTCCTATATTCATCTATCTAATTTTTTTTAATATTTTAATTAAAAAATGGACACGTGGTAGCATTAAAAAGTGAACACACGACAACAGAAATAAAAGTTTCAAGACATCATAAGAGGTATTCACTTTATAATAGTATAGATAGATAGATAGATAAAAGATAAATAGATAGATAATAATTAATTAAGATGTACAGCACCGAAAATATTGATTAATATCCCCAATGAACGTCCCAGCCTTTCAAAAAACTGCAAACCAAAAAAGGGATAAAGAAGAAAGACAGTCCAGTCATTACATTACAATTCTTGACAAACTCACATCCAATTTCTCACACACCGCCGATGATTCTCGTACTGCCTCCATGCCCATTTCCCGCCAATTCCAACTTCACTCTCCGCCGCCGCCTCCTCCTCCTCCCGCCGTCCCACCGCAGGATCAAAGTTCTTCCGCCGCCGTCCGCCGCTGTACGCGAAGTGGATGCGTTCACGGAGTACTCAGGGTACCTCTTCGAGCTCAGCACTTCGGAGGTGGAGACTCTGACCGAGTACGACATCTCCAAGATCGCCTCCATTTATCGGAACAAGCCTCTTGTCGTTGTTCGCCGCGTCGTCCAAGTCGGCGCTACTCTAGGGAAATGGTTTGCGCTGCGATACCTTGATAGCGTCAACGAGCGCTCCGAGCAAATGTTCGAGGTCAGTCAGTGTTGTTCTGTTTCAGAATCACTACGACTCAATTATGTATCAATTATTAATGATTGTAACACATAATTTGAAATTCGGTTTTTTTCATTGATTGCAGGTTAGAGCTGCGGAGTTGAGGAAAATATTAGTTCAACTTGGTCCAGTAAGTGTTGCTCAGTCGTTAATTTTTGAAAAAGTTTTGATGCCCTTAAATTTTTACTCAAATTTGAAGCTTTATTTGATATGAAGCAATCCAATGGACAGACTAAAATATATTGGACATAAGTAAAAGCTTTAATATTGGCAGAGTTGTACATTTGAAAGTGGCAATATGGTTTTGAAAATTTTGAACAAATATTTAAGTCTTCGTTGATTTGGGTAAAACATGATTAAAACTCAATTTTATATAAGTTTGAGTCAAGGAGTGGAGAGGTTTTTCAGTGATTTTTTAACCCAAATTTAAATTTGATATAGGTTTGAGCCAAGTGTGGTACATGCGCTTCTTTATTGTCAAACGGATTTTTGCCCTTTCTCTTTTCAAATTCTACTTGGCTGATAATGTTCTTATTCATAATTTGGACTGGATGGTAACCCCAAGGGGTTTGGCTTTCCACCCAAGAGGTCACAAAGTCGAATCCCACAAAGGCCAAACATCCCAAACCTTGGGGCCACTGAAGGTTTGCCCGGTAATAATAATTTGGACTGGATGGTATAAATTTGACAGAGTTTAAGACACTAGTTAGGTGAATATTGAGTGGCAGGTGAAGGAAATTTTACTTTCAGGGTTTTTTTTATATGAGTAGTGAATTTGTATACAAAATAATGTGACTGCATTGTTACCTATCATTTTAAGATAAAATACCTGTTTAAATGACATTTAATCACACGAATACTATTGTCACATCATTCTGGTAATATGTTTGTATAAAAGTTCTATATGAATGTCATTTTTCTTTTTATAAATATGACAGAGAGATTAGTGATGTTTAATTTTTCTTTGGTAGATCAGTAATGTTTTTTTAAGTGGATTAGCAATTAGTCTCAGTCCTAAGTCACATATAGGATAATTACACTTTCATAATACCTTTTAGATTATAAGAGTTCAATTTGGAGCTTATACTCAGCTATATGTGCAATAACATAGTAAGTGTGGTGACATCAAACACCAATTTAATCTCAGTGTCTATTTGAGATCATTTCTGAGCAATAACTCTTTCAGCATAATGGAGTGGTGAAAAACACTATGAATTCCCTTACTCAAAAAGTTCTTGATAGAATGTATTTGTACAAAGCTTCTTCTATAAAAATATAGACATTTTTTTTGTGTGCTTACAGTTGTATTTTTGTAAAACAAAGTGCC
Source organism: Camellia sinensis (assembly GCF_004153795.1). Taxonomy (NCBI): domain Eukaryota; kingdom Viridiplantae; phylum Streptophyta; class Magnoliopsida; order Ericales; family Theaceae; genus Camellia; species Camellia sinensis. Next base: position 166,098 of record NW_021028891.1, on the reverse strand, counting down.
ATCTCATCAAATAATTTTATAAATTGTTGAACACTATTGTTACCTTTTCTTTTTGTTAATACTCTTTCAATTTTTCTTTGTTCCTGTTTCGTAGGCATACATCAAAATTGCTCAGGCCATCTCATCTAGAGCTGTAAGTTGACACATCTTTTGCACAACTACTTTCGCTTATATTTCCTGTTTCTAAGTTAAATTAAGTACCTTATGTTTTCTAGCACACTGGTCTTGCCCAAGTAACTCCTTTTGAACCATCATAAGACCTAAGTAGCATAGACACTGACACACGGCATGACATTGACACAACATGGGCACGCTGACACGTTGATTTTCAAAAAATTTAGGACACGAGACACACAGGACACTTTTTTTATTTTATTTTTATAAATTTATTATATATCATATATATGAATAATTTATTCAAAAATAATTTTAAAAACTATGTAACATAACTCCAATTATATTAAAAAGTTATATATGTATCATTTATGTAACAATTACATTCTAGATAATACAAAAAAATTCTATAACATTATAATAAACGTGATGTGTTCGTCTTACAAATTTTTCAATACATATTTAGAGTGCATAAGTTGTGTTTTGAAGAATGCAAAACATTGTTATTATTGAGTAATTCATCACATGGGACATGTTCAGAGGGTTCAAAAAGTGTGGGTAAAGTGTCTGACATTATGGATATGATTTTTCAATTAAGACACGTTGTAGATGTGTCAGACACGACACGCTTTGTCCTCAAAAGTGTTTTGTGCTTCTTAGCATAAGATTAAGTGTATGCCATTTTAGGCTAAATTTGAAACACTTGTGTTGTGCATTAACATAGTATGAACATGCAGTTATACCTAAGATTGGATTTGAGCACACTTTGCATTGTCACTGAATATCTTAAATCTGGAACACTTCCGCACTCAACCTAATCACATATGCTAGACACCTAATGCATGTTTTGTCTACAGAAATTAGTAACACATTAAATGTCTTGTAATATTTAATTAAAAAGAACCTTTAAAATAGGTTGAGTCCAAACAATGCCTCTAACAGAAAAAATGACTTCGTGCAATGTCTTGTTCTGGCAATATGACCTAGGTGAAGCCAGACAACTTTTAACTGAAGTTCATGGAGACTCATAGAATCTGCCTCTATAAAGAGATCTTGAGACCTTACAGAGAAGGATCCTGCCATCTCTTTCTCTATTCTCGTCCAAGCTTCTAACCCCACTCTGGTGAACATGTGTAAATAATGATGCACACCCAACTTAGGTGTTTATTTTTACTGTGCCGTTTACTTTGCCTTGTAAATAAATTCATTGACATATTTTTGGTAATATCTTTTATGTAGGATTTGATACCACCTTCATATCTGGATGAGCTTTCACTGTTGCAAGATCAAATATCGCCATTTTCAACTGAAGTTGCTTTTAATACAATTGAACAAGAACTGGGATTACCAATAGATGAACTTTTCTCTGAAATCTCACCAGAGCCAGTGGCAGCAGCATCTCTCGGGCAGGTTTGTAATTGGTAGTAGACTTCTGTTGCTTAGGATTTGGGAGTTGACATTATGGCATTAGTTTGTTTTGTAAAGTCATGTCATGTAGTTTCCCTTCTATTTTATTCTTTTGAATTTTTTCTCTAAAGGTCTATCAAGCTAGGCTTCGCCCTAGTGGACAGGTTGTTGCTGTCAAAGTCCAGAGGCCTGGAGTTCAAGCTGCCATTTCCTTAGACATATTAATCTTGCGTTTTCTTGCGGGGTTGGTTAGGAGAGCAGGAAAATTCAACACCGATCTCCAGGTAATGTTGCAATATGTAACAAAGGGAAAAAAAAAATGTTGCAAAATGAACTTGGTTTACAAGACGTCCAACATTTTATTAGGCTACAAGTGAGGAATGGGATTCCTATCTCCTGGGTTGGACCTAGGCAGGGGTTCAAGAGCTCACTTCTCTTAAAGTTACGGAAAATTGAATTAAAATATAATATAAAAAAATATTGGACCTTGATGGTTATGATATTTGATGGGTACATTGGGATCATGAGTTGCCCAGTGAGTTTCTTGGACATAATTCTTACAGTTTCTTTTGATTTCGAGTTAGCTGCAATTGTAAAGAAATATGGCTTCGATTTGCAGGCAGTTGTTGATGAATGGGCGTCAAGTCTATTTCGGGTATGTATTGATCTTCACTGATGTCTCAATGTTCCCAAGTATGTCCCATGACCAGTCCATTGGATACTTCTTCTTCAAATAAGTATTGCTTTGGACACAGCAGTTTACTTATTAATATTGCCCCTAATAATACTACCACCCAACGAAGCCTTAATTCCAGCCATCTTGGGATTGACTATATAAATCCATTCAGCCATATAGCTCAATATAGAACCATAAACTCGATGATTCTGCCTGCCTTTATCTACCCATGTTTGATTTGCCTTCCTATTGTCTTCCACTTGGCACATTTGTTGGTCTTTATAGCACATGTTTGACCATTTTAGATTATCTAATCCTAAGTTCTTACCTTCAATAAATTCTTGCAACCACATTAATTTCTTATTAAATATTTGGGTAAATTACAAACACACCTCCTGAGGTTTACTTAAATTACAAATTACCTCATGTGATTGTAGAAATTACATTATGCCCCCTAAGGTTTTTAATTTCACAACAAATAGGTCCTTTTATTAATAAATCATCAAGTTAATTAAGAGTTTTTAATAATATTAAAATTTTATTTCAATTAATAATTCATATAATTTTATTATTGTATAGGTGAACAGTTAAAAATTTCACTTTTTCAATTAATTCTGTTAAATAAAAAATTCTAACAGGAAGATATTTGTAATTTTCCAAACTACAGGGGGCAATTCGTATTTTAAGCAAACCTCAGGGGGTGTATTTGTAATTTACCCTAAATATTTTGTTTTATTGCTTCGATCCATTTCCACTCTGATTTTTACTGCACTGATTTTAAACTAATGTTACCCTGGATAATAATTCGAACATAAATTATATTAATCTTTTGATCCTCTACAAACTTGTTTTGCTCAACATATCGTGCTGGCATGCCATAGACTTGGGCTCAAAATCTGCCAATCCAATAATCCAAACTCGCGTGTTTGGCCACTCAAAGGAGGCACTCCTCCTGGCTACTGGGTTGAGAAATGGTGATGTCAAGTGCAGTTTTTTATTTTCTTTGTTCATTCATCATCTTCCTGATAATTTGTTTCCTTTATGTCAAGAAATTGTATCTCACTTGAAGATTTAAATGGTGTACACTTAGTTGTAGAGCACACTAAAAATCTTCTTTCTCTCCCCCTTCAAAAGGAATATTCTTAGTGCTCTATATTGAATACAGGTAATCACATTGAATGCAGGAGATGGACTACAAGAAAGAAGCATTGAATGGACTCAAGTTTAGGTAAAAGCTAACTGCATTATATGTATTACAGTTTTTGTCTTAGTGTTGTGACCAAATCTTTTAATTTCTGAAGGCTCTACTCTCCAACCTATTTTGTAATTGAAGTACAGTCTCATTGTCTATTAACACCTATCTGGAGTGTGACTTCAGATGGCTACAATCTCATAGGTGTTAGAGTTTCCCCCATTTGGCACACAGCAAGTGTTCTAAACTTCCAACCAAATCCAAGGGGTAGAACAGTTGCAAAGGATCCTGCCTTGTTGTGTATTGGCAGATGCCTTGCAAGCATCCTGGGATTAGTTAGTGTGAAGTCCTAGAAACCTCCTCACTAGAAATAAAGGGGAAAAAGTTCCCTGTTTCCTGTGATGCATAAAGTATGTAGTATGACTCCCAATATATATATATGCTTAGCCGCTTCATCTGATCATAGTTTTATGAACATGTAGGGATTTTGTTATGTTGATAGGGCTTTGATTATGGGATAAGACTATTGCATGGATTATATGAACATTGCTCCTGTTAATGTAAATAATGAAAGATCATTTTCTATTCTGAAAGAATCACCACCAAGGATTTAATACATCTGGAATTGGGCAATTAAATTATTAGCCAATTTGAAGGACAGAAAGTGAATAAAGTTCAATACCCAATACAATCATCTCATGCCCATATTTACGAGGAACCCCCCAAGCCCCACCTTCAGTGAGACCTGGGGTAAAACCCGGATATGTGTGACCACCCGCTAGCCTCACATATCGGAAGAAGTAGGGGCTCGAACCTAAGATCTCCTGGTTGTACAATTGGGGACTCACCATTTTAGCTAGACCTCATGGTATGTCATTCCCATGTTGAATTTGTTTTGAGAATATTGCATCTAAATTGTATGCAGAGGACATTGATACAAGCTGCTGGAATTAAATTTGATAAAGTGAGCCAAGACATTGAATCTATTAAGGATGTTGAATGCTTTTTACTAAACCAAATTTTATCTTTAGTTTCCTTGGATTGAATTCTTTTTACACTTGTTCTTTTTGTGAATGAATTCTTATTCTGCTAATCAACACAACTCCAGATACTTCCAACTATACATTTTGGATATGTTCTAGTAGGAGCTGTTTTGCGATTTTTTCCTTTATATTTACATTTAAGTCCCATTGTTGTTCCTTTGGTCTAAACCGTTACTAGAGTTCAAACCACTACTGAGGGTAGGGTCAATTTCAGTTATATATATCTACAATGTTTGGAGAAGTAGTATGGATAGAAGTTCTGACTCTGACCATTATGTAAAAGCAGGGAGCTATATGGTGGTCTGCGAGATGTTTTTGTTCCAGAAATGTATGTGGCACAAACAACTCGTAGGGTCCTCACTATGCAATGGGTGGAGGTATTGCTATTTCATGTTCGTCTATTCTCAGTTTTTGTTTACTTGGGGATGACTGTGGAATCAAATTCCAGAAACAATAATGAGTTTCAATTATCATTTGGCTCTACAGCTTGGAATGCTGTTTGCTAGGTGATTGTTGCCCAGATAAGAGTTGGACAACTCTAAAAGTATTCTAGAAAAGGCTGGTGTCACCTGCTTTTTCAAAAAAGTTTACAAAAAAATAAAAAGTAAAAATAAAATCATCATGCAGATTTGAAGAGAAGATTTGTTGCAAATTTCATCCCTAGTACTATCTCTACCTTGATTGAATTTTATATATGGCTTAAAATTGATGTACTCCTCTTCTTTCTTGTTTTTTGTGATGGGATCTAAAGATTGCAAAAGAGCAATTCACCAAAGATTAAATTACATGCACCACACTTCTACATTACTCTTAGATTGATGCGTAAAAATAGGGCAATTAATTATGCATACTCATTTTTTCTGACTTCTGCAAGTACATATCAGAACAATTTACTTTGTTCAAAATTCCTGTCATATATATGGAAAAAGTCGGAGTTTATCTGGCGTGCTGTGATTGATAGTTATAAGAAGTGCAATGAAAGCAATCCTACTAAGATGTGCCTCATATTAGGCCTTATGTAATCATTTAAGTGGTCATTAAAATGCATTCTTTCTTGAAGAAGCTTATTATTGTAAGTTTTCTGAACGAAACTGTATATTAGATCTTACTAGATTGAACAAAGAATACATCATTTATATAGAGCACCACTAATTCCTAATCCTAATCCTAATCCTAATCCTATATGAATACATTACTGAGATATAGAAGTCAAATAGATATATGACACTTATTCCTAATCCTACAAGGAAAAAGGAGAACAGATTAGAACACATTCTCACACCCCCGCTCAAACTCAAGGTGTTTTAACAGAAAACGCTGAGAGTTTGTCAAGAAAAAACCGAAACCGAGCAGTGGTGTGAGTCTTGGTGAAGAAGTCAGCAAGTTGCAGAGCCGAAGAGACAAAAGTAAGCGAGATAACGCCAGACTGCAGATGCTGTCGGACGAAGTGACAATCAATCTCAATATGCTTTGTCCGTTCATGAAAGATAGTGTTATGAGCAATTTGAATAACACTTCGGTTTTCACAATAGAGAGAAGTCGGGAAAGATTGAGGGACGCCCAACTCAGATAAGAGACTACGAAGCTAGACAACTTCAGCAGTAGCATGAGCCATAGCACGATACTCAGCTTCGGCAGTAGAATGGGCAACAACGGTCTGTTTCTTGCTTTTCCAAGAAATTAGGGAATCGCCAAAAAACATACAGAAATCAGAAGTAGATTTACGATCATTAATATCACCAGCCCAATCAGCATCAGCATAAGCCACCAAATCTAAGGAAGAAGTAGAAGAGAATAGCAAGCCCTGAAAGATAGTACTGCGAAGATAGCGAAGAACTCGAAGCAAAGCAGCCCTGTAAAAAAATATATGTATTATTGATTGATTTTTTGATACATTGATCTATTATATTACAAAGCAGAGTAGCTCATTAAAGATTGAGGGACGCCCAACTCAGATAAGAGACTACGAAGCTAGACAACTTCAGCAGTAGCATGAGCCATAGCACGATACTCAGCTTCGGCAGTAGAATGGGCAACAACGGTCTGTTTCTTGCTTTTCCAAGAAATTAGGGAATCGCCAAGAAACATACAGAAATCAGAAGTAGATTTACGATCATTAACATCACCAGCCCAATCAGCATCAGCATAAGCGACCAAATCTAAGGAAGAAGTAGAAGAGAATAGCAAGCCCTGAAAGATAGTACTGCGAAGATAGCGAAGAACCCGAAGCAAAGCAGCCCAATGTGTAGAGCGAGGGGCAGAAACAAATTGACTAATCATATGGACAGCATAGGTAAGATCAGGGCGAGTAACTGTTAGATAGACTAAGCAACCCACAAGCTTGCGATATAACGTAGGATCATCTACAGGAACACCATCAGTAGTGTTGAGCTTTACATTAAGCTCAATGGGGGTATCAGAAAGCTTAGTGTCAGTAAGTCCGGCACGATGGATAACCTCGTTGGCATACTTAGCCTGGGACAGAAAGTAACCCTTGGGAGAAGAAGCTACCTCAATGCCAAGAAAATACCGCAACGGTCCCAGATCCTTCATTTCGAAGGTGCGAAAGAGATGTTGCTTGACCTCAGAGATGGCAGAAGAGTCAGAGCCAATGATGATCATATCATCTGCATAGAGTAAGAGAGCAACAAAACCAGCCGAGATATATCTTAGAAATGAAGCAGAGTCGGAAGCAGAAAGATAAAACCCAAGCTCGGTAACAGCATTCTGAAAGCGATCATACCAAGCACGAGGAGATTGCTTCAGACCATATAGAGCATGCCGAAGACGACAAACCTGGCCAGAGGAATGGTGAAGACCAGGGGGAGGGCGCATGTAAACTTGCTCAGTGAGATGGCCATTAAGAAAAGCATTCTTAACATCCATCTGAGAAAGAGGCCAAGAACGAACAGCAGCGACAGAGATCAAAGTATGGACGGTAGTCATCTTGGCAACAGGAGCAAATGTCTCCTCATAATCAATACCATACTCCTGGGAGAAACCTTTGGCCACCAGACGAGCTTTGTAGCGCTCAAGAGAACCGTAAGAATGTATTCTAATGTGTTCTCCTTTTTCCTTGTAGGATTAGGAGTAAGTGTCATATATCTATTTGACTTGGAGAAACTTTACCCAACAACCCTGACTGAGCTAAAGATCGTAAGCGATCAACAGACAAATGACCGAGGCGAGAATGCCATAAGTAAAACTGACTTGACTGAGAATTTAACTGAAACGAGGAAAGTGCAGCTGGAGAAGTGGATAAGGGGAGATGCAAGCTTTCAACCACATATAGATCTCCAACTCTACAGCTGGTCCCAATCTGCTTCTTGGACACCCGATCCTGCACACAACAAACAGAAGAGGAAAATATAACAGCAAAACCAGACGCACCAAGTTGACTGATAGATAATAAATTGACAGATAACTGAGGGACATAAAGAACAAAAAGAATAGTAACAGCAGACATGGCAGATGGCAAGACAGACCCAATAGACAAAACAGACATACCAGACCCATTAGCAGTATTAATAGTAATATGAACGGGTGGGGGAATACAGTTTTGAAGTAAGGAAATGTGAGGAGTCATATGATGAGAGGCATCAGAATCAAAAAGCCAGGCAGAATAAGGGATACCTGAAGAGGACCAAAGCAAACCTGAATGACGAGAGGTAAGAGCAGAGACAGATGGGGATGGCTGAGTGGTGGACAGGATATGATGAAGTTGTGCAACCTGAGCACTCAAGGAAGCCAAGTTAGGATTGGGAGCTAGAGTAGAAGCAGTATAAACGGCGGGAGGTCGGAAAGTACCCGACGTAGGACCGCGAAACTGTGTCTGAGAAGACGGAGCAGGCTGATGTCCCTTCTTGGGACAGTTGTTCTTCCAATGACCCCTCTGATGGCAGAAAGCACACTCATCTGGCCCTAATGGTCCTTTCTTGGGTTTCGTAGAGGCCTGAAGCTGATGAGGAGGTGGGGTCGATAACAAAGGAGGCTTGGCAGGGGCCAAGAAGACAGAAGGAGGTAGAGGCTAACCGGCTGTCTTAAGTCGGGTTTCCTCGGAGAGGAGCTCACGAACAATAGCATCCACAGATGGAAGAGGAGATCGGTGAAGGATGCCACCTCGGATAGCCTCGCACTAAGGAGAGAGAGCCGTTAAGAATTGCACTAAACGACCTTGCTCACGAAACTCAATATAAGCGTCCATATCTTGAGACTAGGTGGTTCCATAAGAGCCAACTGATCCTAGAGACCGGTCATCTTGATATAGAAGTCCTGAATAGTTTGATCCCGCTGACAAGCACTCTGAATAGTTGTTTCCAACTCATACCGCTTGGCAAAGTTAGACTGCTGATAAACACCGAGTAAATAATCCCACACTTCCTTGGCAGTACTGTACTTGGAAAACATCATTCCAATACGGGCATCCACAGAATTATAAAACCAGGTCAAAACTTGGGCGTTATCACAATCTCAAGTGTCACAGGAAAGTAGATACCCTTCCGCCTTCGGGTCCGACGGACAAGGAACAAAACCAGAAACATAACCCTATTTTTTTTTACCAAGAAGAAAATTCTTCATGACACTGGCCCAATAGGCATAATTGTCACCAGTGAGTTTACATTTGATGATTTGGATTTTAATGTCCGACATTATAATAAAACAAAATTTGTAATAAACAGACAAGTATGGGGCTTTAGTGCAACAATCCTGAAATAGGCTTCTTTTTTTTTTCTTTTTTTTTTTTTAAAAAGAAATACCCAAGTTTAATCAGAGAGAGGCAGCCGAACCAGAGAGCCGAACCAGAGAGGCAGACGAACTAGAGAGCCGAAGTAGATAGTTGCAAATCGAATCAGACAGAGATCGCAAGGAAGAGAGAGGCCTTCGCGAGATGAACCAGAGAGGGCTAGGGTTTCAAACGGAAGAGAGAGGCCTTCGCGAGATGAACCAGAGAGGGCTAGGGTTTCAAACCTTAGCGAGTCTGGGGAGAGAAAGGTCGCGACTCTGATGGTGGCAAATCAGTCGAATCGGAGAGGGCTGATGGTGATGACCCAGACAAACGAGAATATCACCACTTAGGGCTAATCACGAACCAGAAGAACCACGATGGCGACAAGCGAAGCAGCTAGGGTTTCGAACCTAGCTCTAATACCATGTAAGTTTTCTGAATGAAACTGTATATTAGATCTTAATAGATTGAACAAAGAATACATCATTTATATAGAGCACCACTAATTCCTAATCCTAATCCTTTATGAATACATTACTGAGATATAGAAGTCAAATAGATATATGACACTTATTCCTAATCCGACAAGGAAAAAGGAGAACACATTAGAACACATTCTCACAATTACATCCCATTATTTATATAACTTAAAACTTTTTGCTCATGTTATTTACCAATTTCATGGTATGTAGGGGAAAAAGTTGTCAGAAGTGAAGGATATTTATTTAGTTGAGGTCAGTTTGCGGGAACAAAAATCTTCTCGCTGGAATTTAAATAAATATGATATGCGGCCTATATTATATTTGCAGTTACTGAAGATAAATATTTTTCTGGTCCTGCACAGGTAGGGGTATACTGCTCATTTAATCAACTTCTCGAATGTGGGTTCTATCATGCTGATCCACACCCGGGAAACCTTTTTCAAAGCAGTGATGGAAAATTAGCCTATTTAGGTACCTTTTAAATTATGCTGCATGATTTGGCATATAAAGTGGCATTTTTTTTGTCAATTTCATTCGATTTATATACTGGTTCTTTTACACAAGTTAAATCTTATATACCTTTTAGTCATTTCTGAATCAAGTAAAAGAGTAAAAAAAAATTACGAAACTAAGCAGGGAAGTAAAAGAGATGGTACAGAATCCTTCACATTTTATCATAGCAATTGAAAATGAGTGTATTTCTTATTCTAGTATTGCTAAATTCTAGTGGTTTTACAAATGACATCAATCACATTATTTTTATTATCGTTGGATTACTCTTATGTAGTGTTTGGTTCACTGTAATGAAATGATCACTCCATCGGAATACTTATTCTCATGTTTGGTTAGGTAAAACAAAAAGAATTGACATTGGAAATGGAATTGCCATTCACCAATTTGGGAGAATGCCCATTCCATTGGAAGGCCAAGGAACAGTCATTCCATTTCTGCCTTAAATCATTCCAGCAAATCAAACACTGTTTTAATGTTTTGCTATGGCTTGGTTTGTTTTGTGAAAATGCCAGATGATAAACTTGTGTTTTAATCTATGGAAACAAAATGGCAAGTATTTTCTGTCCCATGAGATTTTGAAAGACTCGAGTTTACCAGTTAGCCATACCATGCCAACACTTGCTGATGAACAAGTACCAAAGTGAAACAACAAAACATTGTTTTTGGAAGTCCTATCACCTATCTTCTTAGAAATTTTAACAGGTTTAAGAGTGTCATTGGATTAATTTGCAAAACTTATGAAAGCCAATAAAAATATTGAACTAGCTTTGCACCAATTTAGGGGAAAAAATGCTTGGTTAGGGTGATGTTTTGCTTACAATCCCTTAGATTGCTTTTTTTTTTTTTTTTGCAAATCCTTGTTGCATCTTTCTTGGCTATGATTTTATTTCGTTTCATTTATCAATACTGCTTTGTTGTGCTTATGTTTGATAACTGATTATTGTATCAGTATGTTCTATACATCACACAACTAACTTTTGTATCTTTACCCCAGATTTTGGTATGATGGGTGAATTCAAACAAGAACTTCGTGACGGTTTTATTGAAGCTTGTCTCCATCTTGTAAATCGTGATTATGATGCCTTGGCCACGGACTTTGTCACTCTTGGGTATCATGATTATCTTTCCCTTCAATTGCTTAAAAAATTAATTTTAGGGGTGATAGCATTTGTATGACTGGGTTACTTAATAAACTCCACAGGCTTCTTCCACCAACGGCAGACAAGGATGCTGTTACAAAGGCATTAACAGGTTTTTGTCTTCAATAACTGTTTATAAACAAGGAGTTTACATTAGTGAAGACTTTTTGTTTTTTGATTTTATTTCTAGTGGGAATATATTTATTCTGTGTCTCTGGTAGTACTGATATAGGAAGTTTCTCTGTAGGAGTGTTCAAAAATGCTGTTGCCAAAGGTGTCCGCAATATAAGCTTTGGAGATCTCCTAGGAAATTTGGGAACCACCATGTAAGGTGCTTTGATGCACTGTTATATATTTGCAACTTAATTTAGCACTGCACTGAACAAATAGGTTCATGTGCTACCTTGGATGTTTCTTGTGGTTGGTTAAATGATAATTTTCTTCTTCGGTTCAGGGTATTGTTTTGGACCTTATGAGGGTAACTAATGTAAACATTTGAAGGATACATGCTCTATTTGTTTGGTTTTAGTGAGGCTGTGGTGACATCCCTAAGTAAGATCATCCATACATTTTTTTCGTAGAGGAATATAGGATAAAGAGCAACATGCCAAGGACTAAGGAGAACTCCTCTGAGGCAAGGGAAGTAAAAGGACAAAAAAACAAAAGAGGAACGAAAAATAGCATGAGTGCCATAGGTAATGGCTAGTACCTGCTCCCAGCCCTAGGATACCAACGTAGTGGCAATCATGATAATGACTACATGTAGAAGTCCTTGTTAGTGTTGTGCCTTAAAAGCTGTGTTACATGGACTCGGCACCTTGGGGCGAAGTACCCGTGTCGATACGACACGACACGGGTGCGGGTGTGGGATCTGTGTCGGATTCGCGTGTTCTCTCTCGGACACGGCTCTTTACAGAAAGCAAAAGAAATGAAAGAGGTAGAGAAAGAGAGAACCTGGTCGCCTGTCGAAACAACGAAGACATCGGTCATTGCTTCGACTGCTTCGACATGCTTGATGCTCGATCTCCATCTCCTGCTCTGTCTTCTCGCGATCTCCTTCTCTGTCTTCTCTCTCCTCTCTCGATCTGTCGATCTCTCTTCCTCTCCTTTCGTCTCTCGATCTCGATCTCCCTCTACTCTCTCTCTCGGTCGCCGACTTCTTTCTTCTCTTTTCTCTTCTCTCGATCTCCCTCTATTTTCTTTTTTGTTCTCTCTGTCTATTTGCTTCTCTTTTTCTTTATATTATATTAGTATATAATACAAATTTCATTAATATAATAATATGTATTATATTAGTATATAATATAAATTTCATTAATATAATAATATTTAATATTATTCATCCAAAATATATAATATAATATAATATATCATAAATAACATAATTTTTATATCTAAAATAAAAATAAATTATTTTATCATGTATAATATAATTTATTTTATATCTAAAATAATTTGTATTTGTTATTTATATAATATAACTCATCTTCATATAATAAATATTTTTTAAAAAAAAAGCTATTTAACGTATCCCCATACCCGTATCCAAATTTGGATACATATCCACGTATCCTTAATTTTTAATTTTGAAGTGTCCGACCCTTAGATACGCACCCGTACCCGATACCCGTATCCGAGTCCGTGTAACCTAGCCTAAAAGCCAATCTTGGAGACGTGGATGGGATAATTTTGTAAAACACTCTTTTCATTTAATTAATAATAAAAGGGCAAGTTTCATTATCATGTTTTCTTTGTGTTATTTTATGTGATAAGTCCATAGAATTGAAATTAAGAAGACATTCTTAAGAGTTAAGAATATGAGACTTGTAGTCCACTGTGCATATGATTCCTTTCACAAGCATAGTGCTTGTGAAATGTTGGATGCACAAATATAAAATTATATGAGTGTTAAGATAGTCAAATGCTATGGCGTTAGCTCTCTTCCCAAGTTTATGTTGTTCTTCTTGGGGCAAGAATGTCTTAGTTGACCATGTAATCCTTAACAAACAATATAAAAAGAAGAATTATAGAATAATAGAAAATGAAATCTTCATTGACACATTCAAAGTCTTGGTGCCAGTAAAATGTTGAAGTTTTAAAACATGCAAATTGTGTGATGCAAATTTTTTAGAGCGTTGTTGTTGTTCAAAGAAGAGGTTTTCATCTTCTTGTGGAGTACACACCTGTTGCCCTTGTTACTATTTTTGAGCCTTTCCATGTTTGAATTATGTTTGATTCTTTTATTTTGTAGGTACAAGTTCAAATTCCAAATACCTTCATATTTTTCTCTTGTTATTCGAAGGTACCATTCTCTTGTACTGGTGCATGTATATACCTATCTGTGTTGGATTAATGTTTGTGATAGTCAGATAATTCTCTTGGCCTATTCTTGATTGGACTTGTTGAATAACTTCAGGTTTCCTTTTTTTTCTTGCCATAATTCTTAATATAATATGCTCAAGAAAAGTTTTATGATACATTCCAGCCTTGCTGTTTTGGAAGGCATTGCCATCAGCTTTGACCCAAATTACAAAGTTTTGGGTAGTACATACCCGTGGATTGCCAGAAAAGTGCTAACTGACAGTTCACCCAAGCTGAAGGCTTCTTTACAAGCTCTCCTTTATAAGGTATATCCACAAATTGTCTTTATTCTTTGCACCAACTCGAGTTGTGTTCCATGTATGTCCATGCCCATCACTAAACCAGAGCTGTACATGTACTCAATATCTACTTTATCAAACCTTAATTCTGATTCACATTGTTTTTCTGAAATAGGATGGTGTGTTCAGGATAGATCGTTTAGAGTCTCTGCTTACAGAGGTAAAATATCAATTTTTTTTAATCTCTTATATTATTTTATTAATTTCTGTTCGACTTTATTTACTTCCAGCTGAAGGGTTTCATGCCAAAAAAAATATGAAATTTTGTTGCCTCTATTAAAGCTTTTCTATATGGACTGTGCTTTTCCAGTAGAAGTAGAGGTGGTGCCCCCATGAAAAAAAAAAATAGTAGTAAGCTGGCTATTCTCAAAGTTATGAACTTAGTATTTAGTAAGAGTGCTGCTATTAGTACCCCATCAATTATTTTGGACCCTCCATTTTTTTCAACCCCCACTTATAAATTCTAAAACCCTTAAAAAAAATTTCTCCACCCAAATAATACCAAAATTATTCTTGTGAAAACATTTCACCCATTCAATTGAATGCACACCCCCACACCCAAAAAATCTCTCCCCCCAAAACCCTAACAAAACCCACGAATGTAATTACTACTTCAACTTCACATACTTGTTCATGACCTAAGAAAATAAATGTTCAATTACATGTTCCTCGTGTTCCGGAATTTCGGTCATATGTTTGGAAGTTCAGTCCCGAAAAAAATAATAAACAGTTTTTATTATTTTTGTCATTTTTTTTCAAGAAACTTACCTTTATAAGTCCAATCTCCTTTGAACTAAGAACACCATCAAAATTATGAACTTCCTCTAAACTTTTATTGTTGTACTCCTCTCGTCTTATGGAGTTGTAGTTGCTGGAAAAACTTTCACTCATTGTCATTGCCGAAGAAGTGTAGGTAATCAAATAGTTGTCACCTGTTACCGCCGGAATATTGCCGCCAAAGGGTTTTCGAGGTTTTGAGGGTGGGAAGGTTTTGAAGGTTGGATTTGGAGAAGATGGATGGGTAGTGATGGAGGTGGATGCTCTCATAAACCCTAACTCATGATGTAGTAGGTGTGTGAGCTTAATTGTGAGATTGGGTGTCCCAAAATTATTAATGTCCTTTTTAACAATTTCATTTGAAGTTATTATTATAATAAAAAAAAATCTAAAAAATTGAGGGTCCAAAATAATTGATGGGGTGCTAATTAGGAACTAGGGAAAATATCAAATAAGTCATACATTTCCCATGAAATTTCCATTTGAGTCTTCGATGCAAGACAAGTAGGGACAACGCTAGGTTTTGAAAACATAGGTTATTTGATGGCCTAAATAGTGAGTACTTTAGGGTTTTAAGGGTTAAATTGAAGGCTAATAGGTAGAGGAAGGGATTAGGGTTGATTTGAGGGTGAGAAAAAGAAGAAGATAGGTCTAGGCATCGCACTTAGATTCCATACGCATCATACCTAGAGTTTGATTGCATCGCACAATCCATAAAGAAGCTTCAAAGCTGTCAAATTTTTATAAAATATCAATTTTATTAAATTATTAGCATTACATGACTTTATATAAAATTAGGAGACTTCCTAAACCAACTATAATAAAAAATAAAAAAATAAAAATAAAAAAAGAAACTATTACAATATCTTTGACTTCTAAAACTAGTCCAAGACCAAATAAGAAGCATAAATAAAACCCAATTAAGTAACTTGACCCACAAGACGACCCATGGGTTACCCCTACAACTCGGGAGCTTCTATTTACACACACAATATACACTTTCTACATATTCCCCCTCACTACACTTTTTACACACTCTTCATTAAGTGTGTGTATAAAGGGAGTTTAGTGTGTGTAAATAGAAGCTCCCCTACAACTCATATCAGCAAATATGAAATTTACCAAAATACCCTTGACCTAAAAATTCTAGAAAATATAAACTAATCATAAAATAAGACTCAAATAATACTAGAAACATGATTATGAATGGTTCCTATTATTATTTCTTTGAAATCATGCCACTTTTCAAATATTGCCACTTCTTTGAATTTACTTTTCCTTGAGCTTCTTATATTTTGCATCAATCTTTGCTAAGACTGTTGAATGGACTGGTTCATGTGTTAATAGGAATCCACAAAAATTTCATGAGAAAAGTATAACTTAATAGGAAACTATATGTTCATTGAAAAGGACTTGGTTGTTTCATGGCCCTTACTTTTCATTTTTCAGCATTGAAATTCATGCTCATATTCTAACTATTTTAATCTGTGAAGGAGAAGGGACAACTAAAGGAGAAAATAACTGGATAGCAGTAGTCTTAATGTCTTAAAACGGGACCTTCCATTTCGTTAGACAAGATGTGAGGCTTGTTTGGTTCTGTTTTATGAATATGCTCGATTTCATGAAGCATTGTATTGCAACTAGTTGAGTTTGTCTACGTAAATCCTTCTTTCACAATTCAGTTCCATCCGTGGTTCTTTGATTTGGTTTATTACTAGACATCATTCTCTTGCTATCTTGACTTATTTTCTCACTAGCCTTGACAAACTTAACTTTCAAGAACAAATGGAAAAACAAGAAGAAATATGTATCTAGATAGATAGATAAATACAGTTCAATCTGGTTCAACCAATATGCCGTGGTCTCAGCAAGCCAGCCAGCTTCTTAGCTCAATTCAATGAAACAGCTGATCAAATCTCCAAGTTGCCAGCTTTTGGTTAAAAATTCAGCTCACTCTTTTGTTATTGGCAGCATAACATGGGTCAGAAATATGGTCTTAAAATTAAACTTATAATGAGGTAATTTGTTGACATGATAAATTCTAGATTCTCATTCACTTTCCGTGAAGTACCATAGATGGTGTTAATCTTGATCTTGCGGTAGACCACCTGTGTGAAAATTGTTTGAGCTACAAATTGCTCACAACAATCATTGATTTTCTTGAAAATTTGTTTGAATATTCTATATGCAAAGATTCTATATTTTCATGTGTCCTTTCCAACCGTATGTTTCTTTTTGTGGTTTCTGATCACATCAATTAATTTTCTCAGACCCTAATATGCTCTTATGACAGTCTCTTCGTGCCAGAACAGAGAAGAAGCAAGTAGAAGATAGTGATTCCAGGATGATGGTCAAGCAAATCCTTTCTTTCACATTAACTGAGAAGGTATTATTGAGTTTAAATGTTCCTTTTCATAATTGATTGTAGACTGAATCATGATAATAACCTCAAATCTGATTGGAAACATTGCAGGGTGCATTTGTAAGAGAAATACTTCTTCAAGAATTTGCTAAGGTATATTTTTCAGTGTCTTCAACACTATGTTACCAAAAAAGGATAAAACCCTAGCGAATTATGTATTGGTATGCACATTTCGAAACATGGTACACTTCCATTCCAAAACAGTAAATTTAGTGATCCGAAGTGATCCCAAAAGTTTTCTTCCAATATATTTCCTTAAATGTTTCCTTAAGAGGAAAAAAATTAAATATAATGAACTAAAATCTAGCGTGAGTTAAGTTTTCATAAGACAACATAAAAAATGGGTCATTGTACTCATAAAAATGTTTTACTAACTACATATTGTTGAATGCCTAATAGTTAAAGGAAAATTACTCTAGAATTACCTTAAATTCTGAAGTGTTATATCTACAAGTCTATCCCATCGTATCACATTTTAGAGCATGTGGCACTTTCCCATTCCACGTACTGGAACAATCCATGTTCCAAGCAACATAGCTTCAACAATCACCAAAATTGTAGACACTAAGAAATTGTGAGGGTCAATCTGCCATGAGCCTGGCACACTTAACGATCTTGGTCAATAGTGGAATTGTCTTCTTTGTACGTGATGGTATCACAGATGGTTCTATTTGCAGTCAATAGTGGAATTGTCTTCTTTGTACGTGATGGTATCACAGATGGTTCTATTTGCACAATACATATATTCTCTATTCACAAAATTTTGCCTCTCGGATATCAACTTCGGAACAAAAATGAATTGTTCAAATATAAATATTGTTCAGTGGTTGGTATCCAATCCAAACAACTTATTTTTATTCGGAAGTTGATATCTGAAATTTTGATTTTTTTTTTTTTTTTTCGGGAGTTGATATCCAAATGGCACAAATGGTATGAACTAAGACAAAATATGGTGTGCAAATAGAAGTACCCTCGTATCACCCATTGCAATACATACAAATGATTAACTTTTGCAAATGTAAAAGGTCATAAGACACTTTTTTCCATGACTTCCATATAGAATACTTTACGTAATTTCCTGTACAATAACAAGGCACTTTGAAAAAAAAAAATTAAAAAAAAAAGAAGAAGAAAGAAAAAGGAAATCAAGAAAGGTAAAAATGGGCTACTAGATCACTTGTGCCATCAGCCATGATAGATCTTTCCCTGTAGAATTAATTGTGCGGTCACCATTCATGTATTCCACAATACATTGATTTACTAACGATCAAGCATCCATACAATTTAATGAAGTCACAAAGTAAATGTTTCTCACCCTTTTATCTTCTTCTTGTAGTTGCTTCTTGTATTCCTGATGTTTCTTCTAATAATTATAGGGTTTGGATGCACTTGGCCTAGCAACTGTGGATTGTATAACGTCTGCAGCAACTGCAGGCCTACCATTTGCTGCTTCCCTATCTTCCTCTTCAATGACGGAGGAGGATATCACGAACTTGAGAACATTCCAAAGGCTTGTGCTATTGTTGTCAGGGGTTCCAAAGAATGAAAGCTCTAACACGGTAAGAGCCTTTGCTCGCTTGGTATTGCAATGATTTAAGGACATTTGATGAGAATAAGCAAGGTGCCCAAGTTTCTGATGTAGTTTAATGCATGACTTTGGTGGTGGTTACTGATTGGATATTCACAAGCACAGAAGCATGCATGCTTGCATGGTGTCATTTGGTCTTGTAAGATAAGAAGTTTTGAATATAACAGAAATATATTCCTTCTTCCTCATATTTTTTGGAGTTCTTCTTCCTCATATTTTCTAAGTTAATTTATAAATCATAATGTGATATTCTAAAAAATTCCATTCATTTTAGTTATTTCACAAAAAGAAAAAGAAGAAAACCGGGGATCTATTGAATTTCAAGTATTAATTTTTACCAATAAGATGCAAGGACTTACTTTCCACTGGGAATTGCACAAAAAGTACTATTTATCTCTGACAGGACTCTGAAAAATTGAGGGAAAACATGAACGCCTGCTAGCTTATTTGTTAAAATAAAAAAAATAAAGAGTACCTTACAAAGAACTTGAATTATGTGATATCTCACAGAGGGTAAATCCTTAATCCTGAACACTTTTGTGAAGCATATAGCAAAGGTAAAATGTTTGTGGTTTTGTTTGATATATAATGTTCTAATCTTGCAAATATATGCTCATTAATTGCTTACCTTGTAGGGAGTTGAGGAAGCCAATCCATACAAGAGTCAGAGAAGGAACTCTGGGGAAGAAGCGTCACTAGTCCTTTACCAATTTGCATCTGTTCAGGAAATACTACCTCTTCTTTCTGTTATACTCGAGGTAAGAATCAAAGCATATAGACATTTATATAATTGACCTATCCATCCATGAAATTTACAGAAATTCTGCGTTTGTGCCACCCTTTTTTAGTATATTAATTGTGAGCATCGACACATTTACTTTAAGTATACATCAAAATGAAGCCATGGACGAAGCTAAGGGTGGGTCAAGACAGGCCATGGGCTCCTTAGGTTTTTCAAAAAAAAAAAATAAATAAATTTAATAGTTCTCCAATTTATGAGTATTCCTATAATGTATATTGTTTTTAAAAATGCCTTAAAATGACAAACTAATAAATTTATATACTAAGATCCTAATTATGTAGCCCAAAAATTGTATTAAGTAATTGAGATAAGTGTTAAGAAATAACTAACATAGTTCTATTGATTTTTCTTATTAATTTTTTTTATTACAGTTAAATAAATAATTATATCATTTTCGAAAAAATAACTTAATGTTTTTACACTTAGCTCGGCTCCCTGAGAAAAATTTCTGTTTACCTCGGGTAGCAATTTGGCTACAAGAAGCCAAATGCTATTATGTCAATGAAATTAACCCTAAGACTGCCCATTGGTCAGATTGGACTGGGGAGGGCATGCCATTGTTGCAGTCCTATTTTTCTTTAGCTTCCTTTACATCTTGTTTTAGATTTTTTGCTTTTTTTAATTTTTTTATTTATTCAGTAAAACGACAGAGACAAGCCTTTTATCCCATTTTAAGATGTAACATTTGCTCTGGTATATTTGGCAGCTCCCAGCAGATTTACAGCAGCAGGTACTTCGTTTGCCGGTTGATCTGACCGGAAAGTTGATGTCTCGTGTTGCTGCGAGGACAATCCGGAGGGCTTTTTTATGAGATCGGTCTAACATTTGTTACACTAAGAAAATCTTAAATAAATAAATAGCTCAAAGAGTACGTATGCTTTTTATTTTTTTATTTTTAATTTTATTTTTTAATACCCTTTGGTTACTTGGTGCATTCAGAATTTATATCCAAAAAAAAAAAAAAAAACCAGAGATTAGAACCACTATTTTTCTTTTTCTTTTTCTTTTTCTTTTTCTTTTTTGGTTGGGTTGGGGGTTTAATGCATATAAAAACTTCATTTGGATAGTATTGGCAAATATTTGTAATATTGTTTTGTAGCTTTTTCTTCAATGTCTTTCAGTAGCAACATTTGTATCTGCAAAACTTCACAATGAACATTGTTTAGAATAAATGAAATTTTTTTGGAACAGCTATAACATTAACCTGAGAGAGTAATTGATTTTCTCATATGGGAACACTGGTGTAGTAGCTTTAAGGTGCCAACAACAGATACATTTTGTGTTATCTAGCTCAAGTGTTACTTCTTGTGTAACAAATTGTTTGCTTGTCACGAAAAACAAGAAGTTAAAAAATAATTTATTTTTATGTCAAATTTTTTGTTTTTAATTCCAATCTTTAAAAAAAAAATAAAAATAAAAAAAGGTCTTTTAATTGGTGACTTTTTTAAATAAAAAAAAATCAATAGGAAAATGCAAAATATTTTCAAGTTTTTGTATTTCATGCCGGATAAATAATTTATTTTGATGAGCCAATTCATTTTCTTTAAGACTCCAAGGTATAGATCATCCAAACAGAAAGAAATAAACTCCGCGGATGAAATTGTAGTCTAGACATTACGTTACATTTATCTATAAAAGAAATAGACAAGTTAATTTAAAAATAGTCTGTTTATATTTTTTAATACAAAATATAATTAAAACATGTTATTATAATAATTAAATGAATATAATTTTTTATTGATAAGCTACTCACAAGAGCCTAAAAAATAAACGGGTCGGTTTTAACATAATTGCACTGATAATTCTTTTTAATAAGGTTAAAAGAACTTAGACTAATGCAGATAGATAAACACACAAAGTTAAACAAAATAAAATATGCATTTCAATATATGAAAGATAACAATATCATTTTTTTCATCTATATAACCAATGAATTACCAATGAAAATAGACTAATTTGAATTAAAATATTAACTGAGCCCAATATAATTATGCTAAAATTGTTAGGTTTGGTATATTTTCTCCAAACTTTTAAGAAGGTCTTTGTCATTAAAGCCTTTTTCATGTACACCCACATGTAGAATTGTGTAAAATATTATCCAATCTGTTAAAACTATACCGATCCACATCAATCCGCACCGCTCTATCCGTTAACCGTGGTTTAAATTTTAAAATTTATAATCCGTTTTTTAAATCACTTCACTCCGTTATAGTTAATACATATATATATATATATATATATATATTTTAACCTATAATAAAATATCAAAGTAAAAATAAGTGTGAGAGATTTAAAGTGTGAAATTTATTACAAATTAATAGTTATATAAATGAAAAATATTATACAAAATTAGTTTGTGTTATATTTATGAAAAAAATTATGCAAATTAGTATTATATATTATGTAAAAACTTGATAATTGGTTAAAATATTCTTCAATCAACCAATCCGTTCAAAATCACTCAAATTGCGATTGTCAATCCACTAATCTATTATTCGGTCTACAATGTTACTCTCAAACCACCCGAACCGCACCGTGTACACCCCTACCCACATGGATCAATTTAGTTTGAATTAGCACTAAATTTATAACCAAACCAATCATAATCAGTTTTAAATTTTTGGACCAAGAACCAAACCAAACCAACCCAACCAGATGTAGCTTAGATTAGTTCGGATTGAAATCACAGTTCCACCACACTATAAATAAATGAATCAATTAATAATAAATAATTAAAATAAACAAACCTTCAACATTTTTTTTAAATAATAAAAACAGAAAAAGAACAAAATATTGTGGGTTCTCCTATGGTGTGCACGCCTACCACGACATGTATAATTTTATTATAAAATTTTGTAATAACAACCTCAAAATACATAATCTTGCCACAAATTGTTGTAACAAAACCCCCAAAAATTTGTGGCTGATGTTGCAAAAATTTGTGACTTAATTATAATATTTTTTATTATGCCAGTTTGTGGCGAGATCACGCACTTTGTAATTAACATTACAAAATTTTGTGATAAAGTTGCACATTTATAGTAGGGTGCATACCATATGCACACCATAGCATTTTCTAATATTGTTTTAAAATCTAATACAAGTTAAACAACCACAAATAATTATTTATAATTACCCTCAACTTTTATCTTGTATATGAAATAATAAAGTACAATTAAGTCCACTTTTTAGTATTTATAACAAAACAATTACAGGAAGACGTGTGAACAAAAATAAATTTTTTACAATATATGGGTTCCAGTCTTGGGTTGGTTTGATTTACCAGAACTCAACCCAAATCCCATCAGGTTGATTTTAAAGCTTAGAACCAAATCAATGTAATGAAAAAACTGAACCAACCTGTTCAGTTGTTGCACTCCTAGTACACATAATCAACCAACCAGTCAAGACAACTATTTTTAAAATTCTGTTATGTTCTTGGTTTGGGATGTTATAACAGTTCCATCATAAAAAAGTAGGTATGAAGCCCATAAGATAAGAAAACAGCTGAGGAAAAATAACCATGTATGCATAAGGTTAAGGGAACATTTTGATGGACATGCCATTGTTGCGTTGGAGGAAGTTCTCAATTTGTACCAGTACCTATCAACACATTCAACACGCCCATCAGAATCAGAAGCTGTTTTAGAAAATGATATATGTATATAGAACCTAAGTGGATCTATATATATGTATATGTACAACACATGGTATATATTAGAATAGCATGTAATTAAGTCGCTAATGAACCATGTAAATTCAAGGACATCCAAACACGTAATCTCTACAAAGAGCAAGTAAATAGAGACAGGGATGCAGAGGCACCTCTAGTGCTATAGCGGTAGGTGTGATATCAGATATATCAAGACCTAGATCCGCTGCGATATCTGAAAAGACGGTTAAAATTTACTTCTATGCATAAACATGAAATGGAACAGAGTGTAAGGATTACATATCATAAGTCAACATAATTCTGTGTAGATTTCATTAAGATAATTGCAATTCAGATAGTGACATGCCTTCAAGTGTTCAACCATAAACAACAAAAGAAGAAAGAAAGCTGGATGAAGAAACATGCGAATGCATTTGAGAAAACGTACATTGAAGGGATACCGTAGCATCAGCACTAGCATAAGCATGCCCTCTCTTTTTTGAAAGAGTAAACAAACCCATGAAAGCCTGTAAAGATGTTGGCGAAAACGTCGAAACCAATAAGAGGTTGAGGAAAGTGTCAAAACCAATAACCAGATTTTTTTGCCTCCTTGATTGGACCCCAAATCATCAAGTCAGACGACAACATTTGAAGAATTTAATTTGGACTCTGTCTGAATTAAGGTTTTGAGTGAGACTTTGTGGAGGGAATGGAATTAGGAAGGGAAACGAGAAAAAAATTTAGCTTATATTTCTTTCATTATTCACTTCTTTTTTCCTTTCCCCCTACAAATCGCACACCCTTAGTGAAAAGAGGTGAAGGTATTGATAACTACCTTAGTGTAAGCATCCCCTGAATCAAAATCCAAGAGAGGACGAGAGCCAGTGCCTACAGCAGCAATTCTGCGTGCCAAGGCATCCAAGGGAACATCTAGATAGACAGTGACCCCCTCCTTCATATGTTCCCTGAAATTTCAAAGAACATAATCTTGAAAATTGATTTTGCAACTGAGTTAGGCCATGTACAAACAAGAAAAGACTACAAAAGACCAAAGTCCATATACATGGCTCACATACCAATTGATAGGGCGAATCACTACACCACCACCAGTGGCAACAACTTGTCGCGGCATTAAAGACAAATTCCTCAGCGCCTCACTCTAAGGGAATGGAAGAGAAGGCTTTTTTCCGGTAAGTAAAAAATATACAGTACAGATTATTCAATATAAATTTAAACAATGCAGATTATGTGATTGATCAACAAAACAAAATGATTACAATCAACATAGTTTTAGCATTAATGAGCTTCTAGTTATTGTCTATAAAGGCTGTTCCAAACTTCTATCTTTCAGGCTTCTAGTTTTTTTTTTTTTTGGTTTTTTTTTTTTATGACCGGGTGTTCGGGTTAACTTACACGCACCTTAACTAATCCCGGAACCCACGCAAAGCGCCCCTCCACGTGGATCGGACAAATCTTGGACAGAGCCTACGGGCGTGGCCCCAATGAATTGATAGCATCTAATGGCAGTTGAACCTGAGACCTGAAGGGAACACCTCCAGGCCCCCTTAGTGAAAAGAGGTGAAGGTATTGATAACTACCTTAGTGTAAGCATCCCCTGAATCAAAATCCAAGAGAGGACGAGAGCCAGTGCCTACAGCAGCAATTCTGCGTGCCAAGGCATCCAAGGGAACATCTAGATAGACAGTGACCCCCTCCTTCATATGTTCCCTGAAATTTCAAAGAACATAATCTTGAAAATTGATTTTGCAACTGAGTTAGGCCATGTACAAACAAGAAAAGACTACAAAAGACCAAAGTCCATATACATGGCTCACATACCAATTGATAGGGCGAATCACTACACCACCACCAGTGGCAACAACTTGTCGCGGCATTAAAGACAAATTCCTCAGCGCCTCACTCTAAGGGAATGGAAGAGAAGGCTTTTTTCCGGTAAGTAAAAAATATACAGTACAGATTATTCAATATAAATTTAAACGATGCAGATTATGTGATTGATCAACAAAACAAAATGATTACAATCAACATAGTTTTAGCATTAATGAGCTTCTAGTTATTGTCTAGAAAGGCTGTTCCAAACTTCTATCTTTCAGGCTTCTAGTTTTTTTTTTTTTGTTTTTTTTTTTATGACCGGGTGTTCGGGTTAACTTACACGCACCTCAACTAATCCCGGGACCCACGCAAAGCGCCCCTCCACGTGGATCGGACAAATCTTGGACAGAGCCTACGGGTGTGGCCCCAATGAATTGATAGCATCTAATGGCAGTTGAACCTGAGACTTGAAGGGAACACCTCCAGGCCCCAAGCTACACCCACTAGCTTTAGCATTACAATCTTCTAGTTCACCCATACACATATTACAATTCTTAGAATCAAAAGATGCTCCAGTAATGTGATCGTTAAAAATCAGCAAAACTTGGCAAAATCCTACATAACAGAGCCTTACATACCACAACATTTAGGGAAAAGGTTTTGCCAGAAGATCAACATTTTTAGAATTCATTTATTACATTTCAAATAGCATAAACACACATTATGTATTTTTCCTGAACAAATTATGGAAGTAAGAAAAAAAATTGCTAAATTCCAGTTCTCCCCCTCCCTATCACATAGGTGGACCCATCATTGTGAGAGAGGCGGCTACCAATATGCCCATAGTTGTGGATTTAGGAATAGCCAATGAAAAAATGCTGATGCTTTCAATTAGTCAATTGCCACTTCTATTTTAAGCTTCAGATTCCACCAGACATAATTCACTGTATAGCTAAAATCACAGTTCAAAGAAAATTCTCAGCTAAGAGATTCCATTTCACTCTAAATGATATTCCCAAACAATACTTGCCAGAATCAACAATCCAAAGAAGGGGGCAAGGCATGTGGAGTTGTTCTCCCAGTCTCCCCTTTTTATTATTTATTTATTTATTGGGTTCTAGTTTCCGGTGAATAACATACCAAGTCACCAATTTATGCCTATGATTCTTATCACCAGAAGTAGAGAAAATAGAAATCCAAAGAAGAAGATGCAAGGAAAAAGGAAAACAGCCTCTCAACCAGCAGCTAAACAAGAAAGTTGCAAGAATACTGTACCTAGACTAAAAATCACAAATCACATGATGCAGCACTTTAACATAAATCCAATGTTAATTAACAAACCTCATAGTCTCGAAAGAAACTCTCACCAAACTTCTTAAAGATCTGAGCCACAGTACTTCCGCCCAGAGACTCCTCAACATATTTGTCACTGCAACAAATAAAGATATTGGATATGATTGTTAATGAACATATTCAACAGAAATTGTTCAGTTACAAATGGTGCTTTCGAGGACCATCAGGATTTTGTCTTCCTCAAGAATTTTAATAGAAAAAAGATTGATAATCAAACAAGTGAAATAAAATAAAAACTAACCATAAATATAGAGAAACTTGTTTACAAGGCAAGACAAATACAAAGAGAACAGCTTAATCGTAACTAAAAATTAGAAGCACGTCCCCGCTCAATCTGCATTGGAACAAACTAAGCTCAAGTTTAAGCTTCAAGCTCAATTTCTTAAACATCATTAACTATGAGCTAGATGATGAACACCCCCCTATACATAAAAGAAGTATCTAATGCTACACCCCCAGCAAGAACAACAGTTGCAAAAAATAGAAACAAGCATGCAGCTTACAGAGGAAGATTATAAGGAAGCAATGTAATGCAACATGTAGAAAGGAGTCACTAAGCTACAAGAAACAGGTTGCGTGCAGTTGTCATATCAAATCCAATATGAAATGTTGTCATGTAAAAGTGTAAAATAGAGACTAAAAAAATCTGAAATCTGGAACATTTTAAAGATAATAGAGACTCTTTTCATCCCCCTATTTGCCATCTTTCTGGAGACCCAACAAGCCAAGTTGAACGTCACTAACCTTGATTCAAAGTGAAAGATGCTGACAAATACTACAAAGCCACTGCAGTGTCATGGGCAATGGAGTAAGCAAGTGCAGTATGCCAGCAACTTCCAATCACTAATTCTACTAGTATGCTATGAAATGGCAATATATGTATGTTCGATTAGGCTAGTTAACAAGCTGAAGCTTGGTGAAAAGTATACAAATCAAGTTTCAAAAAGCCTAAGCTCAATTTAAATTCCATAAACTCAAGCCTCACCAATTTAATATTCAGTTCTGCATATCTTGTTTGCACCAATAGACATTGTTTTTACGAGTCACAGTACCTTTAAAATTAGCAGCATTCTACCATATCAATGGGGAAAAAACAAAAAAAAAACATAGGCTCTGTTTGGTTCCATTCTGGAATCATGATTTCACCCTCATATTTCAACCCTCTGTTTGATTATAGTTTTCAAAACATGATTCCAAATCACATTTGAAAACATGGTTGATAACCAGAGAGTTTTTGAATTTTTGGGTTTACCCGGTCGTCCGCCCAGACCTCCTCCTAGATAGTTTTTGAATTTTTGGGTCTATCCGGTAGTCCGGCCGGTTGATAGGAACAGTATTTTTATTTATTTTATTTTTTTTGCAATTGCCACCTGTTATTTGAAAAAAAAAATTTTATATTCGTTTTTGATATTTTTTAAATATAGAAATTATTTTTTTTTAGACCAAAATGACAAATTATTTAACCATTTACTTAAAATTAACCAAAAAAAATTAATAAAAATTAATTTTTCACGGTAATTTTTTAAAAATAAAAAAACATTTTTAAACAAAACAATTAAAAAAATATTCCAATCAAATATACAATCAAAAGTAATTTTAAAGCACTAACCAAATATTTTTTTTTAACAAAAAATAATATATATTTTTTAATATTTTAAATTAAAAAATATTTTCAGAATTTTTGAATTTTTAAAATAAAAAAATTATTTTTTTCAATAATTATTTTTTTGAATTGAATTTTAAAAAGAGTTTGGTTATGAGCTTTGAATAGAATTTTTAATAGAGTTTTGAATTGTGTGTTCGGTTATGAGTTATAAGTTTTTGAATTAAGTTTTGAAAACTGTTTACAAAAATCATAACCAAACAACTTTTTTTATTTCAAAACTCTTTTGAAAACTCATAACTAAATAAATTTTCTCTTTTCAAATCATGATTCAACAACTCACAAACTCGAAATACAACTCTATTCTCAAAACATGATTCTAAAACTAAACCAAACGCAACCATATTTTTCAAATTGTCTGAATCCACCCACTCCGTACTTTTTTCAGATTCCAAACTTAATTCCAGAACCTATATACAGTACACCTTTCAATACCAATTAATGGCAACAAACTAAATGACCTCCATGCTAAGTAATCCCAACTGTGATGCATAGTTTTTGCTTGGTATTGTTCAGGGTTCGCCCCCTTACGGTGTTTTCTGGTCTATAAAATATTGTACTCATCAAAAAACAGAACAAGCACAGTAAAGTCAACACACTAACCTGTCAACAAAAGAATAAGCTAGTGCTTCAGACAAAATCTTGCCCACTGTAGTCTTTCCGGAGCCCATCATTCCTGGATTCCACGTTCCATAGAGTTCAATCACAAAAATAACTTGAAGTACGATTATGGAAGACAATTCTCAAAAGAAAACTCACCAACAAGAAATATACAGCGACCATTTAAATATGAAGCAACCTCCTCACCCTTTCTCTGCAATCACAGCAACATCCAGTTACATGGCTGTGAAAAGCTCGTGCTACAGAATTCCAGGGACATTGTTGAATGATAGCAGCAGCATATCATACCTTTAACAACCAATTTTCATCAAAACTGTGAAAATTTCCTGATTGCGGTGCAGGAGCTACAAAATAATCACAATTTGAAACCAGAGGTCAGCAAAAGAGAGAAGGACAAATAAGCCATGGTTACAATGGCTTGATCCAGAAAAAGCAAAAACAAAAAACAAAAAAGGCAAATGAGAGGGGGGGAGAGAGAGAGAGAGAGAGAGAGAGAGAGGGACTTGATTTTAAGTCTGACATAGGGCTTATTCACCAAGAACCAGTAAATTATGACTATTCCAGATTGGAGAATGATCTCAAAGCTCTCTAACAATTTTATGCCAATGGCATCCCTTTCAAACCAAGAGCAGGACCATTAAATTGAGTGAAGGTCGGAACTTTGGTCTCCCCTAGAAATGAAAAGTAGCTTTTTAAGTATTATGACCAAACTTTTTCCACAACTTTTATTATTGAGGTTGAATGGGATGCTCAGAGATTATAGGATACCTTTCTAACAGAGGACTGTTGTCCATATATTGGTTCATATTTATTAGTATTCACTTTGAAAACTTCTTCACCTCTTCCAACAACTTTCCTGTTATAGACAAACATGAACTCTCAGCATTAACTTGCTTTCTCTAAACAGATATTCTAATTCATACTGCATAATAGGAGCAACCACAGGATGGGTCACATTTGTAGATACGACCAGTGTGCTCCTTATGTCATACATGCTATACGTTTCTACTATCATCTCCCACCCCAATTTAAAAATTGCATGAGTAGCATGATTTATCTTCCACAGTAACCTTTTCTCTTGTCCCTTGTCCAGATTCCCAGGGATAGCACAATTAGTTCATTAACCTCAACAACAAGATTTCCAAGGGAAATGGGAGATCAGATTTAGTGTCAAAATACTACCAAAATAAGTGCTGATCTAAAGTTAACTAGGAAAATCTGCCATCACACTTTTATATATACAAATATAAATGTATATTACTCATTTCATGTCAAGTAATTTCTAGGTTGAGTCTCAAAAACTAGGGTTATGAGGTTAACAAGTTTATAGTGGGTATCTTATGTGTGAGTGGCCAAGAATTCTTTGTTTCAGCTCAGGGAAATTTTGTTATTTCTCACACCTTCAGGAGTACTTTCAAAATAACTCAAGCATTTAGAAAATTCTGAAATTATTCAAGTGTGAAGAATTTATAATACTCTCTTGTTCACGAATTTACAATACTAATTAACTTTGTCTTCTAAGGTATTTTACACTGAGCAGTGAATCTTTGCTTTAAAAAGGCCATCCAAATCATTGACATATGAAAAGGTACATGTATTTTACATAAAATAAACATATAAACAGTAAATAGTACACATTTTAACAAATTCAAATCATTCAAAAGTAAAAGTAGCTACATGCATTAGCAAACAATAACAAATAGGGTAAATTACATTGACGACCTCCTCCTACAAGTTTAGCAATAATTATATTAGATTTCATTAAAATTTTAATCCACATAACACTCAACTAATTTTTCATCAATAATTCATTACTAAAAGCATCTCCAACCCCTCATCATTTTTTTTTATAATCTAATTTGATTCAAAATTTGAGTAAAAAGTTTGATATGATATGAATTAGTCCAACCCTTTCATCAAATTTTTATCAAAATCTTATTGAAAATTCCCCTCTTATTCCAAATTTATCTTTTCATCAAACTTGATGAAAAAAAACATTTTCAATGCTTCATCTTTTTAAATTTTTATCAAATTCTAATTTGATGGAAAAATGTCTCTTCCTTGATTTGATGAACATTTGATGAACAGATTAGAGGTGGTTTTGAGCACTTTTTCATTAAATTTAAATTTGATGAAAAAAATGAATTGGAGATGCTCTAAATTCTAATAATAATAATAATAATAATAATATTATCATCTTTTTAAAATTCAAATGTATTTTAGCTTATATCTCTTTTGTATCTTCGCATTATGGTTATATTTGGCATAAGCTTTTTTTCGGTTATTTTAACCACAAAAAGACAAAATATGCTAAAAAGCCAAGACAAAATGTTACATTTAATTCATAATCATTTATTTTTTCTCTTGCACAAGTTAAAAAAGTCAAAAAAAACCCATCTCAAACGAGAATTTTTAACCCCAGACTAAAATAACCAAAAAACTAAAAAGTCAATCTACATCCCAAACGAATACTATATTTATTAGTTAATTCAGAGGTCGCCATAATTATTCAAACTGCAAGACATTTTTTTTTTCTAAATCTCATAGTAGGTCAGCCTAATTTATAGAGGATCGCATGAAGTTAAAATAGTCATATTTTTTTCCAATTTTTTGTCTTGGTTTTTTTTCAAAATTATGTTAAAATTTTTTAATTTTTTAATCCACCTGAGAATTTAATTTTTTTTTTTCTTCTATGGAATTTTTTCCAATTTTTTTTTTAAATTTACTTTCTCAGTCCATCTAATTAACTAGGAGAATTTTATTATACACATCCCTTATAGTCAATTATGTCATTTTTTTTTGTGTTATGATTTTTTTTTTAATTACGATACTATTTTGAGATATTTGATTACATCTCATTGCGTTTGATTATGACTGCTTTTTTTTTTAAATTATGACTTAAAAATATTAAATTATGTTATTTTCTTAATTATAAGGAACATATGTTAAAAAAAAAAAAAAAGATAAATTACAAATACATTCTTGAGATTTACTTAAATTATA
The DNA here is from genome assembly GCF_004153795.1 of Camellia sinensis. Classification (NCBI taxonomy): domain Eukaryota; kingdom Viridiplantae; phylum Streptophyta; class Magnoliopsida; order Ericales; family Theaceae; genus Camellia; species Camellia sinensis. The sequence goes on along the minus strand of NW_021028891.1, from coordinate 134,432 downwards.
AATTATCCATGTGATTCTAAAAATTACATTATACCCCGAAGGTCTCTAATTTTATAACAAATAAGTCTTTTTATTAATAAATTATCAAGTTAATTAACAGTTTTTAATAATTTTAAAATTTTATTTTAATTAATAATTCAGATAATTTTATTATTGTATAAGTGAACATTTAGAAATTTTATTTTTTTAATTAATTCTGTTGAATAAAAAATTTTAATAGAGAGATATTTGCAATTTTTCAAACTATAGAAAACAATTCGTATTTTTAAGCAAACTTCAGGGTATATCTGTAATTTATCAAAAAAAGGCAATAAAAAGAGGAAAAAAAAAAAAAAAAAAAAAAAAAAAAAACGAAGGAAGAAAGCAAGGGCACCCTTGACTACCTTGAGAATCATTGCAAGGGTGTGAAACAGAGGAAGAAACCCGTCGACGCGGAGTCGACTCAGTTCTCCATTGAAACTCGGTGAAATGAATCGATTTAAGCCTATAATCTTTTCTACGCCTCTGAGAAACCCTTAGAAATCCATTCAATCTCCCCTCAATCTTCTCCGATCCAATCCATGGCGACGCAAATTGCAGAGTCGTCCCACACGTAGCCTCCATTCCTCAAAATTACCAATCCACTCCTCCAAACCACTCCTCCTCCTCTTCTTCTTCTTCAACAGTTTTGGAATTTCAAACCCAGAGTCCGTGGCCTGATCTGCTCATTCCAATGCTGTCCAAATGATAAAATCCTAGCATCAAATCAAATCAACAGCGATTTCAACGAATTAATACGAATTGTTGCTATGTTTTCCCGGAAAATGTCTTATTTTCTCGAGAAAACAAAAAAAAAATTCTGGTGAAATCAAAATGGCATGACGAAGGAAAATGGAGGATTTAGCCGGAGCGAACTTCAAATTTTCCCGAGAAACTGTTTTTTTTTTTAAAGAGGGGACAGAGAGACGGGTTGAGCAATCCTAGTGAGAGAGAGAGAGAGAGAGAGAGAGAGAGAGACGGGGGACGTACCAGAAAGGAAAAAGAGAGAAAAAGTTAGGCAGCGTAGTATAAAGGGAAGCAGGTGCGCATGATAGCAGAGAGAGAGAGGCAGGTGAGCTCGTGCGGCGACTTGGAAAAAAGCTTTGATTAGTTGTTGAAAAGTTAAAATTCAAGATGGCACAGGGTATAAAGTTTATCACTGGTTGGAAATAGGTTATTTTAATAATTTTTTGATTAAAATTTAAAAAAAAAAAATTATATTTGATATGATTTTTAAATTTTTTATAAAAAGATATGTATAAGGTAGAGAGAAAATAAAATCTTTAATTTTTTAGTATAAGTTAATTTTTTAATTTCTTTTAGTAATTTTTGACTTTTAAACTAAAAAATAATGTTATCAAATGGCACCTTATTACAATTTTTTTTTTTGGTGAAAGATTGATTTTTCATAAAATAATTTAACGGGAAGTTTTTTTGTTAATTTTGAAAGATATTTTATTTTTAATTTTACCCTTAACTTGGTCGTTGACTTTTTTGTTACCGGTTGACTATCTATTTAAATTTATATTTATCTGTTCAAATTATTTTCTACCTGTTGAAATTTTATATCTATCTATTCAAATTATTATCTATGTATTCAAATTTATTGACTATTTGATCAATTTTTTTGCCTTATCTATTCAAAAATTTGTCTAAATTTTATTATCTGTTCAATTTTTCATTTATCTACTTAAATCTATCTATTCCAATTCTATTTTCTGTTCTTTTTTTTTTTTCCTGAATTCTATCTGGCAAAATTCTATCTATTAAAATTTTGATTATATATAAGTTCAAAATCTATCTGTGTGAAATGCTATCTGTTTAAAATTGAGATCTATTGAAATATAGAGCCAAAGAAAATGTTGCAACACCAAGCCAAAAATCTATCTAAATTTTGTTATCTGTTTAACTTTATAAACATTAATAATTAAAATTCTAAACTTTTCTATGTATTTGTAACTTTTTTTTTTTTTTTTTTTTTTTTTTGCAAAAACCCACTGGGTTGTAATTTCCCCTTTTACATATATATATATATATATATGTTAATGCATACATGAATACTAACTGCTTTTACTTATGGGAAAATTATATTCAGTGCAAATTTACAAAAAAAAGTTACATATCAATGATAAATTTTATAAATATAAATAATTAAAACTAAAGTTTTTCATGTATCTATAAAAAAAAATTTTAAAAAAATCACTGAATTGTAATTTCTCATTTACTTACAACAATGCCAACCTCCCTCTGGATTTTTGTCCTCTTTCCCCTCCCGAAACCTCTCCCAAAACAAAATAAATAAAACAATTGTAACACATAATTGTTTGGTAGTGATATTTTGTATAAGAAAAATAGGTGGTAGCTCGAAATAGGTGAGGATTGAATGGCCCGAAATTTGAAAACCACGTCGTTTTGCGATTTTCTTGTTCTTCTTCGTTGAACTTCGTTGAACACAGGAGAACAGAGGGGAAGAGGAGGAGAGAGGGAGAAAAAGAGAGGAGAGGAGAGAAGAGCTCGTCGCAGCTCGCAGCTCGTTCGTCGCCTCCGCCCGCCGTCGCAGCTCACAGCTCGTCGCCTCCGCCCGATCGTGCCTCCGCCCCCCGCCTCCGCCTCCGCCTCCAGCTCTAATAATTGGGCCCCCTCCAGTCCTTCTCCTCCTTCCTCCTCCTCCCTCCTCCTTTCTTCCTCCTCCTCCTCTGATTTTCTACTTCTTCTGGAAAAAAAAAATAAAAATAAAAATAAAAATTTGACACCAAAGGGAGGGGATGGATGAACGGAGCTCTGTGTGTGTGTGCGCGCGCGCGTGCGTGAGTTTTCCAAAAGGAGGGGATGAACAGAGGGAGGGAGGGTGTACAAAGAAAGGGATGGGTGTACAAAGCAATTCGGGCCTTTCGACCCACGTCATTTCGAGCTACGAAATGGGGTTGAAAAAATAATGTTATCAAACGGCACCTTATTACAATTTTTTTTTTTTTGGTGAAAGATTGATTTTCCATAAAATAATTTAACGAGAAGTTTTTTTGTTAATTTTGGAGGACATTTTATTTTTAATTTTACCCTTAACTTGGCCGTTGACTTTTTTTTATCTGTTGACTTTTTGTTGACTATCTATTTAAATTTATATTTATCTGTTCAAATTATTTTCTACCTGTTGAAATTTTATATCTATCTATTCAAATTATTGTCTATGTGTTCAAATTTATTGACTATTTGATCAATTTTTTTGCCTTATCTATTCAAAAATTTGTCTAAATTTTATTATCTGTTCAATTTTTCATTTATCTACTTAAATCTATCTATCCCAATTCTATTTTCTGTTCATTTTTTTTTCCTGAATTCTATCTGGCAAAATTCTATCTATTAAAATTTTGATTATATATAAGTTCAAAATCTATCTGTGTGAAATGCTATCTGTTTAAAATTGAGATCTATTGAAATATAGAGCCAAAGAAAATGTTGCAACACCCAGCCAAAAATCTATCTAAATTTTGTTATCTGTTTAACTTTATAAACATTAATAATTAAAATTCTAAACTTTTCTATATGTTTGTAAAATAAATTTAAAAGACCACATACCTGTAATTTTCCCAATAAAGAACCACATATAACCTTGTAATTGTAGACAAATAAACTCTTAAGCAACAGATTTAGGGTAGTTGTTGTGTTGGGATACAGTAGTCACTGCTATGCAGCCAAATGAGTCTATTTTGAGATTCATTTTAATAATTCAAATCTTTTACATTTTAGAATACATTAAATAAAACATACCTGTAAAAAACTAAATTAATTAGATATTGTTAACCATCTCATTCACTCACAATTTAAGCCCCGAAAGTCTCTTTCAAAAACCCAAAATTAAATTGTATTACAATTATAAGAAGACATCTCAATATGAAGGCCTCAAGTTAGTTAGGGTTATGCATAACCTATCCGCAAACAGGACTAATTTGATTGGATTGGTTATTTTTTAACAAAAAATTAAATTAACATATTGATCAAATCAAACCAATTCAACTTAAATCATATAGATCGGGTTTACTAGATTCTTGAGTTTTCTAGTCTCTTGTGCAGAAGGGGATATTCTGCTCTGTCTCATGGCCCTAAAAAAATTTGTCCCGAGTCTCTTTTAATGATTCAAACTGTTTATATTGTAAGGCTTGTCAAGTAAATCATCCACATAAAAAATTAAGTTGGTTGGACATCTATAACCTCATAAAAAGAGCACATTTATTTTTAAAAAATAAACGATTAACACGATTTTTATAATTTTTTAAAAACAATTATGGCTTGATCATGAGACTAAGGATATTCGATTAACTTTATTTTTTTCGTAGATAATAAACTCGACGGACCCTACAATATGAACGATTCGGATAAACAAAATAGACCCGAAAAAAGCTCCTAAATGAACTCATAGCAAGACTGTTGCTCCCTAAGATAGAACAACCCTCAGTCCCTCTTGTGCACCCCCAGTTGATATGGTGCTCTCGTATCAGTAACAGTAATTAGGATTGTACAACATACTATCTAATCCACACCGATTTGCTCAATAAGCACCAATTCATTCAGTAGCCACGGGTTACTTGGTTTGAAATTTATAATTCACATTCGAAATCACTCCGTTATAATTAATTAATATTTGTTTTTTTTTTACTTCTAATAAAATATCAAAGTAAATATCACTGTGAAAGAAATTTAAGATGTGAAACTTGTTGTCAATTAGTTTGTATATATAAAAAATATTATATGAAATTAGTTAGTGTTATATATAAAATATTGGAAAAATTAGTTAAAGGTCTTTTTCTTATTTTTAGTAATGGAAGATATCCACAATATCATATTTTGATGTCTAAGGTCCCTAAGCCCACACCCGTATATCAGATCAAAGAAATTTGACTCTCTTTCTCTCTCTTTCCGATCTTCATTCTATCCAAATCAAACCCTCTTTCTTTGTGCACATTCCTCTCTCTCTGCTCCTTTCTCCTCTCTCGGTCTTCATCTCCAACGTCGTCGGCTTCACCTTCGCCTTTGTCTCTACCACGCCATCGTCGGAATGCGATGATCTGAGCTGGACCACCGCGATCTGAGCCGCGGACAGTGGAGAATTTGCAAACATTTCAAGAGATTCGAAAATTGAAGTCAAGAATGTGTCTTCTTCAAATCCGAATATTGAAATTTCAAATGTCACCGAGGACTTAGCCTAACAAGTTTTCCGGTTCTAAAGCTTATGGATCTCTTTGCTCTACAGATGACATCTGTGTTCAGCTGGGGTTTTGGGACTGCAAATCATGCAGAAACAAAAGCAACTTTCTCAATATATACATAACATGTAGGTACAAAGCTTTCTCATACCAATAGTTTTCTATTTCTTTATTTACTTTGATGAATGTCATATTATCAACAAAAAACGAGACATCCAAAATCCCAAATTTATATTGCAGATTTTTTAATTGAAAGGTGAATAGACATGAAAGTAATATTAATTATGTTGTTCAAATCATGTCGAGTATGTGAGGAAATTAGATTGAATTTTCTCTGAACTGTGTGATTTTTCTCTGGATTATATAAATTTTCTATAGATGTGTGAATTTTCTCTGAACTGTAAATTTTCTCTGGATGTGTGAATTTTCTCTGGATCATTACTCTTTTTTTCCCAAAATCTATAGATGACATATGTGTCCAGCTAGAGGATTGCAAATCATGCAAAAACAAAAAGCAATTTTCTCAATATATACATAGCATGTAGGTACAAAGCTTTCTCATGTCAATAGCTTTCTGCTTCTTTATTTACTTTGATGAATGTCATATTATCTACAAAAAATGAGACATCCAAGATCCCAAATTTATATTGCAGATTTTTTAATTGAAAGGTGAACGGGCATGAAAGTAATATCAATTATGTTGTTCAAATCATGTCGAGTATGTGAGGAAATCAGATTAAATTTTCTTTGGACTGTGTGATTTTTCTCTGGACTGTATAAATTTTCTCTGGACTTGTGAATTTTCTCTAGATGTGTGAATTTTCTCTGGATCATTACTCTTTTTTTTCCAAAATCTAGAACGCTGCATAATAGTTTTGATTCTACAATCAGTAGGACAATCAGAAATATTTTAATCACTATAGAATTGTAGTCTGAGCAGAATTCTAAGACACAATAAATTTGTGTATTTAAAAAAAAACAAAACAAACTAATCTGTTTTATTACTGGTTGTGCTTAAAGAAATTATTGTTCAAGCTTGCCCAATGACTTTTTCTCTTTCTTGCCTATCAACCACCTCATCTTGTTGGACTTGACTTGCAAGGAGCACTGAGATTAACAAACAGAATTTTGATTGCAACCCTCCATGAAATGATATTTGTAAGAGAATATATAAAATGCACGATGATGCAAAGTTTCCTGGATTGTGTGAATTTTCTCTAGACAATCTGAATTTTCTCTGGATGTCAAAATTTTCTCTGGATGTCTGAAGAGAATTTCTCTAAGAAGTCCAGAGAAATTCTCTGGAACGAATTTTCTCTGGATTGATATTGAGGGACCTTAAACATTATGAAAATATTAGGTGTCTTTAATGCTATAAAATCTTAATATCAGGAACCTTAAAAAAAATGCCCTAAAATATTATGCAAATGAATGTTATATATTATATAAATACTGAATCAACTAGAAAATTGAAACCACACTAACCATTCAAACTGTGATTTAATTATTTGTCAATTCATTATTCCCAATTTGATTTATAACTTTACCCTCAAACCACACCCAACAGTGCCACGGACAACCTTAACAGTAATAATCAGAGATTTGTAGAGCCAACCTAATTCACTTTGATCGGCTTGATAGTAAAAAAAAATTAGCCTAATTCATCTTCTCTTGCAGAGTGTCATTGGTTGAAAACACTTCCTGTAGATATTACAATGGTACTCTAAAATTATTAAATAATTATCTCCATTTACACATACTAAATAATTATGTATTATATGTATCCTATTATATATTTTTATAAAAAATATTACGTAATTTTTTGGTAAATTTATGACAATTTATATTTTAAAAATAAAGTTATATATTTTTTTTGATAATATTACTTATTTTGTGATAATATTATATATTTTTGAATTACAGAATGTAATAGTGTTGGGTGGTAAAAAAAAAACTCAAAACTCAAAACGGAAACACATTTTTTTGTTTTCAGTTTTTGGCCAAATTTATAAACTGAGACCACTGATTTACAAATCAAAAATTTTACTAAACAAGTTTTTATTTGAGTTTTTAAAATTTTTATAAATATAAACAAAAAACTGAAAACGTAAGTGTTACCAAACGGCACCAAAATAATCTGTTTTATTACTTGTTGTGCTTAAAGAAATTCTTGTTCAAGCTCGTCTAATAACTTTTTCTCTTTCTTGCCTATCAACCACTTCATCTTGTTAGACTTGACTTGCAAGGAGCACTGGAATTAACAAACAAAATTTTGATTGCAACCCTCCATGAAAAGATATTTGTAAGAGAATATATAAATTTTGTGGCTCAAAAGTGGCTCAAATGGCCAAAACGACGTCGTTTTGAGTACAAAACAACATAAAAATGGCCAAAACGACGTCGTTTTGGCCATTTGAGCCACAAAATTTGAGCTACGAGACATTTTCCATATACAAAATGCACGATGATGCAAAGTTTTCTGGATTGTGTGAATTTTCTCTAAACTATTTGAATTTTCTTTGGACAATCTAAATTTTCTCTGGATGTCAAAATTTTCTCTGGATGCCTGAAGAGAATTTCTCTAAGAAGTCCAGAGAAATTCTCTGGAACGAATTTTCTCTGAATTGATATTAAGGGACCTTAACCATTATGAAAATATTGAGTGTCTTTTATGCTATAAAATCTTAATATCAGGAACCTTAAAAAAAATCTCCTAAAATATTATGCAAATGAATGTTATATATTATATAAATACTCAATCAACTAGAAAATTGAAACCACACTAACCATTCAAATTGTGATTTAATTATTTGTCAATTCGTTATTCCCAATTTGATTTATAACTTTACCCTCAAACCACACCCAACAGTGCCACGGACATCCTTAACAGTAATAATCAGAGATTTGTAGAGCGAACCTAATTCACTTTGATCGGCTTGATAGTAAAAAAATTAGCCTAATTCATCCTCTCTTGCACAGTGTCATTGGTTGAAAACACTTCCTGTAGATATTACAACGGTACTCTAAAATTATTAAATAATTATTTCCATTTACACATACTAAATAATTATGTATTATATGTATCCTATTATATATTTTTATAATAAATATTACGTAATTTTTTGATAAATTTATGAAAATTTATATTTTAAAAATAAAGTTATATATTTTTTGATAATATTACTTATTTTGTGATAATGTTATATATTTTTGAATTACAAAATATAATATTATCACAAAAAAATACATAACTTTATTGATGAAACATAAATTACCATATATAAATTATAAAAATACACAACATATCCCACAACAAAACATAACAGGATACATACTTATTACAGAACTAACATATCATGGGCTCCACCATTTAATATACGAGTATATGATTAGGAAAATTTTATGTACACACCATATACTTCTTCTTATATATTTTTGTGTTACATATTATATATTTTTATGGTAAATATTACATATTTTTTAGTAGGAGTTGTGACAATTTGTAATTCATAAATGAAATTATATATTTTTTAGATAATATTATGTATTTTATGATAATGTTACACATTTTGTGATTAGAAAATGATTGGACAAAAAAATGTGTAATATTACCAAAAAATACGTAACAGTATCACAAAATACGTAATTTCATTCTGAATCACAAATCTTATCATATATATTATTAAAAATAATGTTTTTTCCTTACTTAAGTGACACATTCTAAAGGTTTTTTTTTTTTTTCTCTAAAAAAGTCGCATCAGATTCCTTTTCTATTTATATATAAAATTCTATACAAACTCAATTTTATTATACTAATTAATTTTATATGGACTCTATTTGAGATCTATTATATTTAATTTAAAATAAAATTACATTTAAAATTAAAATTAAAATATAATTATATTATAAATAAACATATCATAATATAATACACCACGAGTTATTACCAAGTAATAATTTGTATATTATAGAATTTTTCATTGTTTTTATTTTTTTAGGAAAAAAATGTTTTTGATAGAAGTGGAATTCATGATTTTTAGTAAATTTAATTAACACAAATAAGGATTTAATTTCAAATTGAGAATATATCTTTTTTTATAATTTTAAAAGAAATTATTTTTATAAGCCTTCTACATAAAATTACACACAATGACAAAAAAATTTATCAACCATTAACAAATCAATGGCTATGTTTGGCATAAAAAGTCTGGGCTAAAATGATCACAAAAAAATAGGCTAAAAAGTCAATAAGACAAAATATCACATCTAAACCATAATCATTTCATTTTTTCTTTTACAAAAGTTAAAAAAGCCAAAAAAATCTATCCCAAAAAAGCCTTTTTAACCCCAGAGATAGTTAAAAAGTCAAAAAGTCAACTACATCCCAAATGAAGGCTATTTGTATTTGGTTTTCAACTATTAAAATTTTCTACATATGAAAACTCAAAATCAATTTTCTATTTTAAAAATAAACTTTCAGAACAATATTTTTTTTTATTAAATAATTGTTAGTAAATTAAGAAAAAATATATTTTGATACAAATAATTCTAATTATTTATTTTTATTCTTATTTTTATTTTTATATTTATTTAGAAAATAAAAATATGTAGAAATAAAATTACACAAAATTTATTTAAAGGATGAAATATAAATATGTTGTGATTAGATTAATAAGAAAATACATAAATTAGATATGTAGAGTATTAATTATATACTTTAGATATAATGTGCTTGAATCAAGGTCTTCGTGTGTTTTGAATTATTGTAATATATTTTAACTAAAAGAGATAATTAATTTTATGGTCAGATTTTTTTTATATAATTGATATTTTAATTTAAATATTATGATATTTGAAAAAAAAATTATTGTGATATACAAATAATTAAATAAATAAGACAAAATGTACTTGATTATGTGCATTTTATATTTTTTGTCTATCTTATTGATGTCTTAATATTAATTCATATTTAATTTTTTATTTAACATGAAATTATTTATATTTAATTTGAATTTTATATATCTATATAATATGTATGAATAAGTCAAAAAGAATACTAAAGAAAAAATCAATAATCTACACAATTAATTTATGTATTTTCTTCTTAATCCAATCACATATTTATATTTAATCTTTTAAATAAATTTTGTGTAGTTCTATTTTTTCATATTTTTATTTTTCAAATAAATACAAAAATAAAATAAAATAATTAGAATCACTTTTAATTTTATAATACTAATTCTCTTTCTAATTTAACTGTTATTTTTAATATCAAAATAAGTGTTATTTTACTATCTTATAATTAAATATATATATCATATAAAATCATTATATTATAATTCAACAACACAATATTTATATTTAATTTTTTAAATAAATTTTATATGGTTTCTATTTCTACATAGAATTTTCCAAATGACTATAAAAGAAAATTAAATAATTAGAATTACCTTTAATTTTAAGAAAAATTAGTCTAAGGTCCCTCTTTCATTTTAGTAATGGAAGAAATCTACAATATTATTTTATAATGTCTAAGGTTCCTCAACCCCACACTCATATGTCACAAAATAATTTGAGTCTCTCAAATCAAATCTCATTTACCTCTCACACACAGACACTCTAGACTCTCTCTCTCTCTCTTGATGATCTTTGATTTTAAGTTGAGTGAGAAATGAACCTGCAAAGCTCTTAGAGACATTAGAAGAACAAAACAGAGAGAGACCCAGTATGTGATTGAGAACTAGAGTGATCGATATATGGAATTTGATCGTAAATAGACATAGTCTGAGGCAAGAAAAGCATGTTGATAGAAGAACCAGAGAAGTCACCGACATGAGGAGGAGGAGAAGCAAAGCTTCGATTAAGTATGTCTTTCATGGAGGACTGAGATGATTTCTTGTAGTGAAACGGAGGGATGAGATTGTCGGTGACTGAATGAGGAGGTGAAGATGGGTAAACGAAGTTGGTTCTCACCTTAACTCCACGCATCGCTTGAGTGGCGCAGTTGTAAGCACACGCTGCCTTCTCTGCCGTGTCAAAGGTACTGGATTTAGTCACTGTGTAAAATTTTTTTGGATTTGGTTATCAGCTTCTCTCGATGTTGCCAACAAAAATTTACACCACTTTTTTATTCTTCAATTGTTATGTGTAAGTGAAATCAGAAACATAAAAACAAAGATTTCATCGTAGAAGCAAATGTATGTATTTAATCTATTTGTAATTAAATGTATGTAAATGGAAATTGCAATAATGATTAAGATGCGTTTGGTGGTTGTGTCAGCCATTGTTGCTATTGAAGAAGCTTGAATTGAATTGCAGTGATTGTATTGAAATGGATTTAATGTGGGTTTTAAAGGAATTTTCTTTGGTTCGATCAAAAATACAGAGAAAATTCTGATCCAGAAAAAATTTTCTTAACCACATTAACAAACAATATTGAACCCAGTACCAAAACATCAGAGAAATTCTCTAGTCTTTTCAGAATTTCTTTGGATCAGAATTTTCTCTAAATGTGGAATTTGTGTGAATTTCTCTGGATTTCTGATTTTGTATTATAGTTTTGTTGTGTGCCATTGTTGCTATTGAAAGAGCTTGAATTGAATTGCAATTGTTGTATTGAAATGGATGTAATGTGGGTTTTAAAGGGATTTTCTCTGGTTCAGTCAAAAATACAAAAAAAACTCTAATCCAAAGAAAATTCTCTCGACCACATTAACAAACAACATTGAACCCAGTACCAAAATTTTCTTTAGATGTGGAATTTGTGCGAATTTTCTCTAGATTTCTGGTTTTATATCACAGTTTTGTTGTGTGCCATTGTTGCTATTGAAGAAGCTTGAATTGAATTGCAATGGTTGTATTGAAATGGATTTAATGTGGGTTTTAAAGGGATTTTCTTTGGTTTGGTTAAAAATATGGAGGAAATTCTAATCTAGAGAAAATTCTCTCAACTACATTAACAAACAATATTGAACCCAGTACCAAAATTCTAGTCTTTCCAAAATTTCTCTGGATCAAAATTTTCTCTGAATGTGGAAATTGTGTGAATTTTCTCTGGATTTCTGGTTTTGTATTACTGGTTTTGGATTTTTGTGTTTAATTTTTTCTGTGTTGTTCAATTTTCTCTGGTTTGAACTCAGAGAAATTTGAATTTTCTCTGGTTTGAACCTAGAGAAATTCTTTGGAAAGTCCAGAATTTCTCTGGAGAGAATTTCTCTAGGAAGAATTTCTCTGGATTGAAATTTCTCTAGCTCAATGTTGAGGGACCTTAGATATTATAAAAATATTGAATGTTTTTTATGTTATAAAATCTTAATATCAGGAATTCTAAAAAACCCCCATTAATTTTATATTACTAATTATCCTTTCAATTTAACTATTATTTTTAATATATGATAATTACACTTTTATAGCACAATAGAACTAAAATTATAAAAATAAATAATTAATTTAACTAATTTTATTAGATATAAGTATTCAAATAACACTTTTATATAACGACGACATTAAAATTATTGAAATAAATAATTTATATTGTAATGCCCCTAAATAATAAACCTAAAGTTCGGTCTAATTAATTCATTCAACCATGACAAATTTAACTCAAGTGATCAAATCTCTATATTTGTATTCCATTCATATAAGATATTAACAAAAAGTTCACATGCAATACATATTCAATCCTCTTAAAGTTTGAATTCATAGCATGTGAGATAGTTAGAAATGAAGAAATCAACAAAAGAATACCTCAATGGCTACAAGTTCCAAGGCTTAGGCTTGCTTCCATAGAAGGTGGTTATCGAATCCACACAAGTAAAGCCCTTGGCTTGTCAAAAGAACTAACAAAAGAAAAAGTTAAGTGCTCTCCAAAGACTTCTCACGTCCTTAGTTAGATGGGATCATCACAACCTTTCTTGTACAAATCCACTAGGGATGAGTACAAAGCCTAGTAGAGATATATTCACAAAATATATATGTTTAAGCAGTCGTATATACATGAATGCAATGTTATGCCTTACTCTAAAATCATAAGTTTGATTCCTTTGATATTCATATGCAATGAAATTCGAAATCATGAGTAAGTCTATGTGCACATAAACTAAATACATAATGTAACACAAAGGGTGAGTCCCACAATTATATGAGACCCACCTCTTATGAGAGGATTATGTCCCAATCTGTATTTGATTTCTATGTTCCTAGATGATAGATTATTTTGTGTGATTCTCGAGTCTGTAAACGTAAGTAAGGCTAACTGAAAATTATGGGCACAAAAAAGAAAGTAAGGAGGAGCAGGGAGCGGGAATAACAAAAAAATAATATGGATGGTTGGTGAAGGAGATAGATACATACCAAAACCTCAATCCTAAACAATTACCGCTGCCACGTCAACAATGTTAGACAGATTGTTTTGAAAAGTAGACTAAAAGTTAATTTTTTAACTTTTTTTGACCTTTTTTTTTTTCAAAAAAATATGTTAAAAAATAGAGAGGAACCGATTTTTAATCTCTTACCAAAATGGGCCAAAGTTGATAGTTGGCTACTCCAATGTTTTACGGACAAGCAATACAAATCACTCACTATTTATGCATATATATGTGTGGGTGAAAATCTGACCACACTGCAATCTTAGTATCCAGCTGGAGAGCACCAACAGAATAGATGACACTTGACTAACCTGCAACAGAAAGAGAAGACTCCGGTGGTGGTTCGCCACCCGGGGGTACTCCGACAATCAAGTCAGTACTCAATATCTCTAATAAATAATCAATAGTGCTAAACTCACTAGCTTGAGCATAAAAAGACATACCTTAGACCCATGGGGGTGCCTCTCTTTTATAGCCAACTCAATCCTAGTCCTAATCGAAGCCTAACTCTAATGGACTCAGGATTACTGCTAATCTTGGACTTCTAATAGGATCAGGATAAACTCTCTAAGAGTCTCATCTTTACCCAAACTGAAGTCTCCTCCCATTCTAGGACTCTTGTTCTTTATCCGCTTATCTCGGATTCCGGTATTCTCGTTGATAACCTCGGCCTAACCGAGATCATCTTGGCATCATGACCAGGACACGTGGAACCTCTGCTGGCACTTCGGTGACACCTCGGCCACGTGTTGTCATTCAAAAATTATGTCCCCACAACTGCCCCCTAGGTTCTATTACCTCGGCACCCTGAAGTGATGGAACCTATATCATTCCCTTCATTTAGCACGTCGACTAAGCTTGCTTCATCATCTATTGCCAAAGTCAGAACTTGTTGGCTCAATATGATCGAGACCTATAATCTGCTTTCATCAATACTTTGGAACCAACAACCAAGTTCGTCCAAGTTTTTCAACCGAAACCGTCCTCCTAGCCGAGGTATTTGTTTCATTAAATCAAAAACTCCAAGTGTTTCACTACGCGTATGAATTGCGCTGTCTGACAAGCACGTCGTCCCAAGTACCATAATTGCCATTTTGTCGCCATTTCATGCTTTTGATCAAAATCAACCCTCTCAAATCTTTCATTTGCTGCTTATGCGAAGCTTTCTGCAACCAGTTTCACTCTCTCCCTCCGGTGAGGCTTTTGCTGATCCTTTCCGATTGCTGCCGTTGTCTGATTTCGGCGATCCTCATACCTGCTTCACTTTTTCTGGTAAGCCACTATTCCTCTTGGTTTCAATTTTTGTTGCTCTTCAAGAGTTTTTGCTTCATTACTTGTTGCCATTGCTGTTTTGCTCAAGTATTTGATTTCATGAATCATGTATCTCAGTGTGTCTATTTCATGATTTTTGTTTTTTGCCCAAGTCTTGAATACACATACTGTTCACAATTTTCTTGCACTTTTGCACTGTTCTTGGCCTTGTACCCTTGTATACACTCTGTCACGGTGTTCTTGATGATTCACCACTATTCTTGGCTCTAAATTTTCTCTTCTTGTCTTTTCTTGTTATATTTCCAGATTCTTGCCCTCGTTTCTGTTTTTTGCATAGTCCTAGAACCACGTCCCTTCTTGAAATAGATGTCGAGATAACAGTAGAGAAGCTTCCCCAACTGACTGCCGAGGCTGAACTACCGTCAATCGTCGAAGCAGATCAGTCCGACGTTCTTGCTTTAGTCCCTAGTTCTTAGGGTCTTCATTCTTGTACTTTTGTTGTCTTTGAATATGTAACTTCTTTGCTTCTGAACAATGTCTATTGTTTGCCGATTCGCCACTGCTTTGTATTTGAACAAGAAATCACTTTACCAGGTCGAAATGCTTCTGTTAATGCATGTTTGTATTTTTCTGAGTATTGAATGCTTTCTTCTGCTTACTGCCTGTATGCTTTCCCATACTTTAGAATTTTTTTAACTTTTTTCGAATATGTCCTGCAAATCACTTCGAGGTAGTACACCTCGGATAAGCATCACTTCGGAATTATCATTGGGTAGACACCTCGGACTAACATAACCTCGGTACTTTATTTTCACAAGTGTGTTCTTTAATAGAGGTATTCAAGTGTTGCTTCCTCATTTGTGCTTGCCTTCTTTTATACATGCTTCACTTTTCCTAACCTTCTAAGCTTTTAACAAGGTAGTTGGTCATCTTGGATGATCATATCTCGGAAAAACGTCTTTTAGTGTGATCTCAGCTATACCAAACTTGTAAATTGCTAAAAAATTTTAACAAGTGGTAGACTTCGTAATCTTCAACTATTTCAACTTGTAAATTGTTTTAAAATTTCAACAAGTGGTAACATTATCATTCCTTCTCCTTGCCCACTAATGTGAACATAAGTTGCACTTAGGATCACATTATGGAAGTTGGCTTCATGCCGCAGTCACAGATCCTTTCTAGCCGATGTGTTCTTCTTTTTACTCTTGTATGGAAAAATAATTTGCATGTCTTCAATTTACACCTTAACTGTGTAATCTCCTCGGGGTGTAACACCTCGGTTGTACCCACTAATCGATTTATCTCAGCCTCGGTTTAATACTTGAAAACATTGTAACAAATGTTTTCACAAGTGTTGCTCAAAAATTCGCCACTTTTCTTTTACTTCTTAAGACTTCTGTCTTTCATTATCTTCCAAGTCATGGCAACATGGTAATCTCAACAAGTATGTAGATACTTCTTTCAGTACAACCTTGTCTTGACTTGTAAATTTTTCTCAAATTTCAACAAGTGTTAAACATCATCTCGGTTTAACTCTACTTGTAAACTTTTCTCAAGTTTCAACAAACGTTAAACATCATCTCGGTTTAACTCTGCTTGTAAACTTTTCTCAAGTTTCAACAAGCGTTTGAACATTATATCGGTTTTACTCAACTTGCAAAGTGCTACAAATTTCAACAAGTGTTTAAACAATGATTTCGGTTTAACTTCAGCTTGTAAATTGCTACAAATTTCAACAAGTGTTAAACAATGATCTCAGTTTAACTTCAACTTGTAAATTGCTACAAATTTCAACAAGTGTTAAACAATAATCTCGGCTTAACTTCAACTTGTAAATTGCTACAAATTTCAACAAGTGTTAAACAATAATCGCGGCTTAACTTCAACTTGTAAATTGCTACAAATTTCAACAAGTGTTAAACATTAATCTCGGTTTAACTTCAACTTGTAAATTGCTACAAATTTCAACAAGTGTTAAACATTGAAAAAACTTAGAAATCCCCTAGATGTTGATTTGTGATTATGTATCAATTTTAAGCAGAATATAACAATCCCAATCAAAAAATCAAGACAAAAAGACACAACTATTTAACGTGGAAAAAACCACAATTGGACACCTCCAACTGTGATCAAAAAACCACGGGCAACAGCCACAAGAACAATCCACTAAGAAGATTTAAAGGAATTACACAGGTATACTCTCAATTACCTAGCGAATCCACAACGCCTAATTGAACCAACCTCTATGTGCCTCTTCCAACCCCATCTTCACCACAGAATTGTCTTTCTGATGAGCCACTCCGGATTCCACCAAAGCTTCAGGCACGAATTCTTCAGAATCCACAACTGAAGAATAACACTCTCTTTTGTGTATAACAAACAAACCTTTGATGTACTCTCTTTAGATCATGAGTTGAATACTCAATAAAAACATCAAAGAAAACTCCCAAAGTATCCCCAGATATAAACCCTAGAAACCAAAAAGAAGATCTGGAGCAGTTCAATCAATCGCCTAGTTTTGGGAGAAAACCAAGTATTTATAGAGAACCAAAAGTAATCCTAGATTGGGAAGAAAACAAACTTCTTGAGAAATCCGGATTCTGAGGTTCGCTCGAGCGAAGCTTTTCTGGCTCGAGCGAGCAGTGTATTTTTCATGATTTCTACTAGTGCCTTGGCTCGAGCGACGGATCCTTGGCTCGAGCGAGGAATACATTCTTTCAGGTTTTTGTATGGACGCAATCCTTGGCTCGAGCGCGCATTCCTTGGCTCGAGCGAGCAATCCCTAGCTCGAGCGAGAATTCCTTGGCTCGAGCGAGCAACGACGGACATGCAATTTTGAATGCAATTTTACATTTTGCTTCGGCCGCGAGCTGACCGAGCAGCTCGACCCCCGTAATAATCAGCGAAGTGGCAATCTTGAAAGCATTAACATCACAAACTTCTCTGCATGGTTCGATTCGGGTTTGGATTCGCATCTAATAAACTCATAGCCTCACTGAAATAAAAGTGCGAAAATAAATACATCTGAAAGGAGTTTTGTCAAACGGGGTTGCCAAGAATAAAAACCTAACAAACATCTTTGTCTTCTCTCTGCCCCCTAATTGTGTGTTTCTTTTTTATCTTCTAGGATCTGAGATTTTGCTCACTGAACTCTTCTCTTCTCGGATTTAAGTGCTGAGCTCTTGCCTTCTGGAATCTTGGATCTGCTCACTCAGGTTGAGCTCTTCTCTTCTCGGACCTATTTATCTAGGCTGAGATCATGTCTTGTGGGATCTGGGATCCGAGATTCGCTCACTTAGGCTGAGCTCTTCTATACTCGAATGTCATCTCCTTGGGAGCGCTCATGCCCCCTGTCTTTGCTTTCCTTCTGGAAGGGTCTTCATTCTGTTTATGTCGACACATTCTCCATCTTTGCTAAACTCGTCGTTTCCGCTACGTTGATCTTCTATGATGATGGCCATCTATTCTCCTTTCTTTCCCACAGACGGCGCCAAATTGTGTGGGTGAAAATCTGACCACACTGTAATCTTAGTATTCTGCTGGAGAGCACCGGTAGAATAGATGGCACCTGACTAACCTGCAACAGAAAGAGAAGACTCCGGTGGTGGTTCGCCACCCGGAGGTACTCCGACGATCAAGTCAGTACTCAATATCTCTCAAAGATAATCAATAGTGCTAACCTCACTAGCTTGAGCATAAAAAGACATACCTTAGACCCATGGAGGTGCCTCTCTTTTATAGCCAACTCAGTTCTAGTCCCAATGGAAGCCTAACTCCAATGGACTCAGGATTATTGCTAATCTCGGACTTCCAATAGGATCAAGATAAGCTCTCTAAGAGTCTCATCTTTACCCAAACTGAAGTCTCCTCCCATTCTAAGACTCTTGTTCTTTATCCGCTTATCTCGGATTCTGGTATTCTCATTGATAACCTCGGCCTAATCGAGATCATCTCGGTATCATGACCAGGACACGTGGCACCTCAGCTGGCACTTCGGTGACACCTCGGCCACGTGTTGTCATTCAAAAATTATGTCCCCACAATATATATTAATGAATTATACATGTATTTTTTCAAATTTATTTAAAATATAAATTATTCCTTTTTATTCTAAATCGCTTTTCAAGTTTCTAATCACATAATCAATAATTTATTTTATTAATAAATTATCAAATTAATTAATAATTTTTAATGATATCAGAAATATATTTCAATTAACAATTCGGATATTTTCTTATCGTATAGGAGGATAGTTAAAAAAATTCATTCTTTCTATTAATTATGTTATTAAATAAAAAATTTGTTAAGGGGGTATTTATAATTTCTAAAATTACAAAAAATAATTCGTATTTTAAATAAATTTCAAAAGTGTATTTGTAATTTATTCTTTTTTATTTATTTATTTGAGTTCTTAATATTAGTGGGTGTTTGGCATACATTTAGAAAAGTTATGTACATATATATATGTATATATTTTAAGAATTATGTTTTTTTTTTTAAAACTTTTTACTGTCTTATGTACATATACCATACATTTTCAAATGATTTTCTCTTACGCTATGTTTGGTTAGGGGATTTGAGGAGTGATTTAGAAAATGAAAAGGAAAAGTTAGATGAAATGTGAATAAAATATACTTACATTTCACCTAGTTTCACACATCTTTTCTTCTTTTTTTTTTCCAAATCCTTCTCTAAATCCCTCAACTAAACACAGCATTAGTTTGATTTCTTACTTTCCTAATCATCTTATGTTTTATGTACCTAATAAACATTATTTATGAATAAAAAATTGAAATAAAAAAAAAATTAAAAGTGTGTTGTGACTTGGTAAATCCTTTCACTACAATTTTCATCCCATAAATGTGTACCGCCACACAGCAACCTCTCGTCCTTCTACAAACCCCTATCACCATCGACTACCCAGTAGCTTGCTCTCTCTTTTAAAAAATTATTCAGTAGTCCCTGAAAAATTATTCATTACTTTAAGTGTTATGATTGATGAATGAAGAACATGCTATTCACAATTTTGTATTGAAATATAAAAAATATATTATTTAATAATTAGGCTAAGTTTGACATATTGTAAAAAAGTTAAAAAGTTAAAAAATTATTCAAAAAGTTAAAAAGTTAATACTATTCACCAAAAGTCAACAATTACGGCTGTATAACTCTCGATCCTAATTTTTTCCTATAAATCAATTTTTACAATTTCTTATTATACATTTTTTCATAAAAAATTAAAAAATTAACCAAAACATCTATATTTTCTTCCTCAATTTTTTAGTCCAAAAAAATAAAAAATACACTTATTTAATACACTCCAAACAACTCCTTAGTGAGTGACATAACCATATGACTCTCCAACAACGCCAAATAAATATTCTTATTCTTTTTTTCTCTATATATTTCCTTCTTCACCACCACCACCACCACCACCACCACCACCACCACCATCTTCTTTAAGGGGTTTTGAATTTCGAGGTTGTATAGTGTTGTGGTAGTTATGCCCTTGTTTGCTCTCTTTTGTCTAAATCCCAAATGTCAAACATGTTTCAATTGGAAATGTAAAAGGAATTGTCTTAAAATTTTCAACAATAATATTATGATTAGGGTAAATTACACTTTACTTTCTTAAAATTTCACTCATTTCTCACTTTGTTATTTGAGTGGTTATAATTTTCAACGATAATATTATATTTTTTTTATTTTTTTGTATCTTTATTAAATTTTTTACATCACATATGATGTGTTGGTGATGTAATAGATTATGTTAGTTTTTTTATATAGAAGTTAGTCTACGAATAAAGTGAGAATAATTGCAAATATGAACGGTCAAACTGGAATGGAGCCAAAGTGGGAAAAATTAAATTTAAAAGGCCAAAGTAGAAAACATTACAAACATGAAGGGTCAAAGTAAGAAAAATTAAATTTAAAAGATCAAAGTGAGAAATTAGTGAAACTTTAATGGAGCAAAGTGTAATTTATCCTTATAATTACTATATTTTTACATTATATTATATTTATTATTTCATGTATAATCACTGCATTTATAATACATATGAATGATGATACCCTTTAAACCAATACGATAATGACACATACTAAATGTACTAGTAAAAATCAATAAAAAAATATTTAAGATATAAAATTTATTTTAAATTATTATTATTATATAAATGATTGATAATTATTTAATGTTATTATTTAATCAGTTAACAAATTAAAACCACTCGAATTACAATTCGATTACAAATAACAAATTTATCAACCTATTTATTTATAATTTAATTATAATTTTATTCGTAAATCTTGGGAGTGAAGCAACTTTGGATTTGGTGTTGGGTTTTGGATTTGGCTTTGGGTTTTGTGGGCTGATTTTGTGGGGATTCTTGTATTCTATTTTCTAGTTAAGTCCTTCTTAACTTTTTTTGTTTAAAAAAATCGTGAGGCCAAGGGGTTAGTTGTATGGATGCGAGTAGCTGTAGTACGTGTAATTTGCACTTTCCGAATCTCTCTCGATACATGTCGTCTTCCTGTACCTTTAATTTCATGCTGTTAATGAAATTTTTCTTTGCTGATCAAAAGAAAAAATTATACACTACCTTATACAATCACCCAATACATACAGTTAATGTATTCTATCAATCGTCAAGTTCCAATGACACATTTCATTGATTAGTTTCAGTTTGCCTAATCATCATGCATTGTCTACAACAATCACGACTATCCTCCACCGATAGCCCAAAGTAGTTATTTCTAAACAGAAAATAAATGCACAATGGATGTTCAATCAACATTTCATTTCCTCACTCTTCTCAATTAATTATCCCAATTAATTAAACAATGTAATTAGGTCAATTCCCATAATTAACATTTCAACCCTTAGGTCCCATTTTCGTCAATGATTTAACATCTATTCCATTTTTTCATGCCAAACATGCATCTAGGTTTATTATGAATAAAACCCCAACTTTTGTAAAATTACAGAAAAGCCCCAAACTTTCACCAAATTACCAAACCAAGCCCAACATCTCAAAATGCCAAAATTTAAAGACAAAACCCATAGAGAGGAGTAGGATATCCCTACCTCGAAGTTTTAGCCCCAAAGGAGATGAAGACTCGAAGATCAACGTGCTCCAAATCCAAACTTTTTCAGATTAAATCGAAGCTCTCAACACCCTCTATCTTTTTAATAAAGGCCCTAGGCTAGATTCACACCCTAGGGAGATCAAACCTTAGAGAGAATGTAAGTTTAGAGAGAGAGAGGCTCGGATTTAGGGTTTAATCAAAGAAAGGAAGTGAAAAAGTGATGTTTAAGACGCTGCTGTCCGCTGATATAAAACACGCTCGCTCGAGCGAAGACTTGGTCGCTCGAGCGACCAGACACAGAAAACTCTCGCTCGAGCCAAGAAGTTCTCGATCGAGCGAAGAAAAATCCAGACCGCTCGAGCGAAGGAAGCTCGCTCGAGCCAAGAAAGACAGCTCTCAGGTCCAGAACCAGGTGCAACCGCTCGCTCGAGCGAGCCACTCTGGCTCGACCCACCAAACACGAACCCCACTCTCGCTCGAGCGACCAACTCCTCGCTCGAGCGAAGGTCCAAAATTCTGGGCAGCAACACTAGGCTCCCGAACACAACCAACCTGTAACAAACCTGCCCAACACATCTTATAACTCAATATACAAAGTAAAGAGGATGCAAACTAGATAATAAACAACAACCAACATCCACGGACACATGTCCGGATCACTGTACAACAAGGGTAAGTTTTGCCATTTATAATTGTGGTATGTCACTGAATTGAGTTTTGGTTATTTATTATTGGACTATTGTATAGTTATTCAATGTGTTCATGGATTTGTGTTTAGGCTTACGTATGCCTTGGGCTAAGTCCCTGTGGGCCACGACCGATCATACCTGGTGTGGGGTGTGACAAAAAAGAACTTCGAAGCAATCGCCTAATTAATTGGTTGACATTTACTATCTTTGTAAGGACCTATTGATCCTTGTTGGCACACTCTAATTACATTTCTAACCTTCGAAAGCCAAAAAAATCCAACATATATTTTTGGCACGCCTGGTGGGACCTATTATAATGGCTAGACAATGGAGACAAGGAGAAAATAAACGCCTGGAAGAAGGCGTATAAGGAGATTTAGAAATAAATAACCTAGAGGAATGTAGTATCACATCCTATGGATGTGCCTATTTCAAGTGATCCTATATGAGTGGTCGAAGAGACCAGCACTTCAGGATATGCAACGCATGTCCAAAGTGTTGGACAGGGCCATGAAACTGAACCTTCAATTGTTCCATCTACCCAACCAATGAATCCATGGGAAGGATTGGTTGATGTTATGGGACAACAGTTAATGTATACAATAGAAAGATTGGCAACATCCTTTTTGGATTGAATAAGCTCCTATCAACTACCTGTCATAAGATAGGTTGAAAAGAACATATACTTATTTCAACAGAGATTGGCTCGAGATAAACAACCTATGCAAAGTAATGGACAAAATAATGGACAAAATAATGGGCAAACTAGTGGTCAAATTAATAATTAAAATCCTAAGAGACCATCATCTGTGCCTCAATCATGGTACGAAGCTCCTCCTAAACCACTGATAAGAGCATACCTTTGCCTACCAGCGAAACCATACACATTGGTGGTTCTAGGCTGATACAAGGAAATGGCATGCGAGTGTTTTCAAATCCTATGCTTGAACCCATGCTTAGCACACGGGTGTTCACTAATCCCGTGTTCGAGCTTACACCTAGGGGGTTGGAAGGAATTCTTGTAGTTGAAAGAGAAACAACACCTGTTCCTCCTCTAGTAGTTCCCTTCGCAGCACCTTTTGTGGGACAAATGCTTGCCCCAAGGGGGTAGCTATACCTTCAACATCAACCAGCACAACAGGGACAACCCATCCCCCAGGGACAACCAGATCGAAATGTGCCTTTATATAGACCAAGAGGGCCTCAAGCACAAGTAGTTCCTCCAAACCCTCTGTTTGCTCCTCTAATAGCGGCCCAGCCAGCATAGAATGTCGTACTTATAGACCAAATTACTGACATTGTTAGAGAAATTTGTGGACCCATGGCTCGAGGGGTCCAGACTCCTGTTTACAGAAAGCCTTACCCAGAATGGGTAGATAGGTTACATGAATACCCAAGGGGGTATAAGATACTAGACTTTTGCCTCTTCTATGGGAATGGAAACTAGTCAACTATTGAACACATTACCAGAGTTATAGGCCAATGTGGTAAATTTACCAACAATGATTACATGAAATTGAGACTATTTCCAAACTCTTTAACGGGGGCAGCCTTTGTATGGTACACAAACCTTACACCTGGTTCTATTCAAACTTGGCAACAAATGGAAGAAGTGTTTCATGCCCAGTTTTTTCAAACAGAGCCTGATGTATCTATGGCAGACTTGGTAAGGTTGAGCCAAAGGCATGATGAGAATGCTGCTCAATTCATTTCCAGGTTCAAAAGAGCACGAAACAAATGTGGGGTCATATTACCTGAACCTGAATTTGTGTGGTTAGCCCAAAATGGGCTAGAGTTTAAGCTTCGAAAAAAGTTTGACTCTATAGAGTTTCGAGATCTAGTAGAATTAACGCATAAGGTCACCAGATATGAAACTCTACTTGAGAAAGAACAAGATCGAAGTAATGCATCCTATAGGACCTATTATAGGGACCCTATTTTTGAAATTAATGCAGCAGAGTTCATAAAAAAAGAGCCTATGATCTGCGAAGCTTTAATTCAAAAGGATACTACCATTGATCAATAGTTTAAAAAGAAAGACTTTCACAAGAAATATTCTTTTGATATATCAAAAGCAGATGACATATTTGATCACTTGCTAACAGCACATTTTCTAAAATTGCCTAAGGGAGTTAAGATCCTAACTTTGGAAGAAATTAAAGGCAAAATGTACTATAAATGGCATACCTCTTGGTCTTACTAAACTAAAAACTATATTTTTTTTTGAGATAGGATTTAAGAGCAGATTTGGAAAGGAAGATGAAATTTCCAGGCAAAGCAAAAAAGGGAATGGGGATTGACATTGATCCATTTCTGGAGATCAGAGAAGCGGCAGCCAATGTTGGTGTGCTAGACTTTTTTGCCCAAAAAGTGGAGAAAAACCTCTCCTTAAAGGAATTGGATGAGGTCAACGTACAGATGCGCGTTGCTAGCCAAAGTGCCTTTAAGAAGAACACACAGGGTTCACCAGGAAGTGGGCAAAGCTTTATGGTCCAAGTGGATGATTCCAGCAAAGGAACTTTAGATGATGACTCGCTCGAAACAGTTGTTATGCAGCGAATGTGTCCCAGGTGCAGGCTGAGTTACAAATGGTTGAAAGGGCTTCCAGTTGATAGGAAGTAGTACTACAAAGACGTGGCCATTCAGTACCTACAACAAGAGGGCATACCCAAGTGGTCCTAGCCAGCAACCATCCTTGGTTGGGCCACCGGAGGCCAGGAATCTATTAAGAGGTAAGAGACCTCTGTATGAAACTAGGCCACGAAACTATTACAGGATGGTCAACAAGACTATAAGTAAGCCTGAACTTGGCTTAAGACAGGGAAACAAGGCCAATGATTGGCTTTTGAAGATAAATACTATAGGCCCAACGACTAGCACAGTGGGTTCATGGGTACCAAGAGTAACATACTAGTTTGTCATACAGAATAAACCTAAAATGATACCAACCCAGGGGAAGGCCTTTGTAGGCAAGGGCAGAATGATCAAGCCTCCTTTGGTGGCTCCAAATAATTGGATCTTACTGAAAACCCTGAAGACAATTGAACCAGACATGGTTCCTGTGATCTCCAGATCTCAGAGGAGGAAGATCCAACAAACGTTCACTCAATACCAAAATGATCTAAAGGGAACCAGTGTGGGCACCTCTTTGGCACAATCAAGAGGTCAAATGGAAGAATGAGAGAGTTCAAACCCTAATCCCAAGATCAACAGAAGTGCCAACAGAGAGAAATTAGCAAAGGTCCATGCTGAACTAAAAGCCAAAAAGAAATTGAGTTTGGCAGGCCTCAAAAAGGCCTTAATGGAAAATAATGACAATAGTGAGACAGATGGAAGAACTAAGCCAGACTAAGAAAAGATATTGGCTGAAGAAAAAATGTTTGAGGCCTTCATGGTTGAGCAAGCATTCATGGCTGAATAAACAGAGTTTGTATTCAGGAATGACCAACAACAGACTGCTACTAAGGAGCCTTCTAACTTAGAGGTTCTAGATTATAGTATGAAAGATGTATCCCAAGCATCAAGTTAGACCAACACAGAAGGGGAGCAGGTACATCCAGTAGTACAGTTTGGCTTATTCTTCCCAATGCCAATCACTATGGTCTACGTGTTGCTGTAAGAGTTTCAAGCTAAAGAAGGAAATCAAGAGGGTCAAGAGGATGATCCTATAGAAGTCTCCAGTGAGGATTTGCAAACCAAAATAGTCTAGGATGAGTTTGAAGTAGCCAAGCCTATGGAGACTGATGAAGAAAATGAAGAGGTAGGCATAGTTACCCTATCCTACCCCTTTGAATTTCCCACATTGTCAATGGCTCAACATGTTAAACCCTTGTATATTGGTGGATAATAGGGCAGCAATAAACTTGTTTCCTCATTCATCTTAAAGGAAATTAGGCAAGAGAAACCCCAGATTGATCCCAACAAGCACGACCATTAGTAGTTTTGCTAGGGATAAGTAGATGGCCCAAGGCATACTACCCACTAATCTGAGTGTGGGAACAAGGGATTGTATGATTGTCTTTTTTGTCATAGACAAGAATGCCAAGTATAATGCCTTGCTTGGTAGAGATTAGATCCATACTAACAAATGTGTGCCCTCCTCTTTACATCAGAAAGTGATGATTACCCTGAGCAATGGGGAAACAGAGGAAATAAATGCAGACCCACAGCCCATCATTGCACGTGCAGATTTTGCATAAGTAAAGTTATATACTGAAGTGGGGGTTCCATTAAGTGTGCTGGCAAACCCTGATGCAACAACCAAAGTAACGGCTGATGAGGAAGTGGCACGCCTGAAACATTTAGTACATGAAAGTGCTAATGATGAATACGACTACATCATCAAGGATACCAACAATGCCTGGTTCTAGGTAGGAGGATCAAGAAGCCAAACCATTGGTTTTAGTCAAGTTCTTCACATTGGACGTTGAGGTAATAGTCCAGAAAGTCCAGAAAGAGGAAAGGGATGCCATGATGATTAGCTGCAAACATGAGCAACATGAAGCGAAATCATTGGCTCCAAGTAAGTATTGTGAGTCGGATATTGAAATTAAAGTCTGGGAAATAAAGAAGAAGAAACTTTATGGACGAATTTTTTCTATGAAGAAGAAAGTAAAGATGCTGAACCAGGAAGGGTTGTAACAGATCAGGGCAAAAAAGTTGTTTCGAAGCTAGAAGAAGCTGAAGGAAAAGCATTGGTAAGCACTCAGATGCAAGATCCTTTGGAAGAAGTCAATCTAAAGGAAACTTCAGTACAACAACCTACCTACATCAGTGCTCGGTTGAATCCCATTGCTAGGGACTAGTTATTGGCTATCCTGAATCAATAAAAGGATTGTTTTGCTCAGTCTTTCAATGATCTACCTGGATTGGACAGGTCATTGGTGGAACATAGACTTCCAGTCAAGCCAAACTTTAAGCCCTACAAGCAGAAACCTAGACGAATGAGTCCTGAGGTGGTTTAGAAGGTGAAGGAGGAGATTGCTAGGCTCCTCAAAGCTGGCTTCATCAGAACAGTCAGGTATGTTTAGTGGCTGTCCAATATCCTGCCTGTGGTCGAGAAAAATGACAAATTGAGGGTATGCATTGATTTCAGAAATATGAATTTAGCAACTCCAAAGGATAAGTACCCCACGCCTGTAGTTGATCTGCTGGTGGACAGTTCAGCAGCAGGACACAGGATCTTGTCTTTGATGGATAGAGACTCTGGCTACAACCAGATATGCATAGCAGAATAGGATGTTTACAGGATAACTTTCAAGTATCCTGGGAACATGGGACCTTCGACTGGGTTAATATGCCATTTAGGTTGAAGAATGCTTAGGTAACATATCAGAGGGCAATGAACACCATCTTCCATGATCTCATTGGAGGGTACTTGGAGTGTTACATTGATGATATTGTTATAAAATCTCAGTTTATGGAAGAACATCTGGTCGATCCACTCAAATGTGCATTTGCTGTATCAACTGGAAACTTCTTAGGGTATATAGTGCACAAGAAAGAAATACAGATTGATCAAAATAAAGCCAAAGCCATCATTGAGGGCAAACCTCCATCAAGTAAGAAAGAATTGCAAAAGTTCCCTGGTCAAGTTAATTTTCTTCGAAGATTCATTTTTAACACTGCTGAGAAAACTAAAGTTTTTTTTTTTCTCTGTTAAAGTTAAAAAATGATTAAGAATTTATGTGGACAGCAGAACATTAAGCTGCCTTTGAAGGAATAAAAGCCTGTTTGGCTAAGCCTCCAGTGTTAATGCCACAAAGGAAGGACAAACCTTTAAAGTTATACATTGTTGCAGCTGAAGAATCATTGAGAGTGTTTCTGGCTGAAGACAATGAAGAGGGTAAGGATCAAGCAGTCTATTACCTTAGTAGGTTTTTAAACTCTTGTGAATGTAAATACTCAACCGCAGAAAAGTTGTGTCTAGCCTTGTACTCGCAACAATAAAATTAAGATATTATCTTTTGCCTACTGTGGTCTTGGTAATTGCAACCACAGATTTGGTTAAGTATATGTTATCTAAACCTATATTAAGAGGAAGAATGGGCAAATAGATTTTGGCTTTGTCAGAATTTCATTTGAAATATATCCCCCAAAAGGCAGTAAAAGGTCAGGTATTGGTCAACTTCTTAGCTGATCATTCATGTCAAACAGAAAGTCAAGAAATAATGGAATTTGACACAGCGGATTTTGAGCCATGGCAGATGTGGTTTGACGGATCAAAGGCTAATGGTCTAGTTAGAATTGGTGTCGTGATTAAATCATCACAAGGGACAGAAACCACACATGCTTTCAGAACTGATGAGACCACATGCTCTAATAATCAAGCTAAGTATGAAGCCTTGGTTGTGGGACTTGAGATACGTATTGGTTTATGGGCTCATGTAGTTGACATATTTGGAGATTCCCAATTGGTAATTAATCAAGTAAAAGAGGTCTTTAAATGTTAAAGTGCAAGCAAGTTTCCATATTATGTTGCTGCTGTACATTTGTTTTCCTACTTCCAAGTATCAAATGTAACTTACATCCCAAGATTCATGAATCACAAGGCCAATGATGTGGCCCAGAAAGCTTCGAATTTCAAAATTAAGGATTATACTCAAATAGACATGAGCCAAGCAACATACTAGAAGATGATACCACCTATAGAAAAATGAGGTATATTGGTAGAAGCTAATCAAAATGACTTGGAAGAACAGGCCAGCAGAAAGCTTAACTACAGTCAATGCAGTTCATAGTGTATAGGAATGCTCTTTATAAAAGAGGGGCAGATGGTCTTCTATTGGAGTGCCTAGGACCAAAGGAAGCATTGAGTGCAACGACTGAGGTGCATGAAGGCATTTGTGGTGCTCACCAACCTGGTGTTAAGATGAGATGGTTACTTCGAAATCATTTTTGTTACTGGCCAACCATCCTTAAGGATTGCATAGAATATGCAAAAGGTTGTCAAGCATGTCAGAAACACGGTATGATGATGCATATTCTAATAACTCATCTACATGTAGTGGTAAAGCCTTGTCCATTTAGAGGGTGGGCAATGGACATGATAAGGGAAATTTACCCACTTTCTTCGAAGAAAAACTGTTTCATTCTAATGGCCACAAACTACTTCACTAAGTGGGTTAAGGCCAAGCCCTATAAAACTGTAGATCAAGCAGAGGTAATGGATTTCATCAAGGAATTAATCTATAGGTTTGGTATTCCACAGGTCATAACTGTGGACAATGGAACTGTGTTTGATGGAAAGCTAGTAGAAGCTTTCGCAGCAGAATTTGGAATTAGTCTTATTAATTCCACCCATATTATGCACAAGGAAATGGTCAAGCAGAGTCATCTAACAAATCCTTAAAAAAGGGAATACAGATGGTTGTGGAAGAAAATCATAGAGATTGGCACAACTTATTGTTAGATGTATTATGGGCTTATAGGACTTCTCAAAGATCAAGCACATGAGTAACCCCTTATGCCTTGGTATATGGGCACGATGCAATATTTCCTATGGAGATCACTATAAAGTCCTTAAGGGTCAAATGCTAAGATCATCTAAGTACTAGTCAATATTATCAAAGCATGCATTTAGAGTTAGAAGATGTGGATGAAGCTAGAATTTTGGCACTAAATAATATCTTTTTACTAAAAAGAAAGGCAGCTAAAAGCTATAATAAAAGGATCCAACACATCAGCTTTGATGAATGAGACTTGGTGTGGAAAACAATAATTCCAATAGGAATTAAAAGCCACAAGTTTGGCAAATGGTCACCTAATTGGGAGGGACCATACCAAGTCCATAGAGTCTTGCCTAGAGGATCTTACCATTTGAAAAATCTAAATGGATATGTGCATTCCAAGAAAATTAATGGCAGATATTTGAAACCTTATTACCCAACTGTGTGGGAGACATAAGGAGTTTAAAGACACTACGTGGAAACTTCAAGAAGAAACAATAAACACTTGTGTAAATAATAATGTTTCATTTTGTAAAAAATTAAGTATATTGTGCCATAAATTGGCCCAAAATTCATTACAATGTTTCAATTGTTCCCTTACAATAAGCTCTCTACTCTTAAGTGATGGGAACAATTGTATAGCTGTGTTTATCTCTTGTCTACGACTGGATAGCCCCTGGTGAGTAGTATGCAACCTCTTTGCATTTTGCTCCAAAGCCAGTTTGACTGCTACTAACTCCTTCTCTAATTATGCCTTCCTATGTAAGAATTGAGCTTGAAGTTGAGAGGCAGAGGAGTGTTGCCCATTCAGTATTGACATTTCAGAGTGAATGGAGGAGACAAACTCCTTATCTTTTAGCAGCTCCTTCTCTTGAGTTGTAGCCATTTGGTAGATATTGACATAGAAGTCAATGGTTGCTGCTGTTTAGGTTAAATGACTTCTGAAAGTAACATGGGATTGATTGAGTACTTGACAACATTTGAGGAATCCATTCTTAATGATTGGCTTCTGCAAAGCTTCGAATGGAATCCTTGAGAAGGTTCTCAGTAGCTCCAAGCAAGTACCCATGTCTACTTGAGGAAGAGAGATGGTCTCAATAGCAGATGAGCTTTTGATTATTTCCAATAAAGAGTAAGCCAAGACTAGTGGCTCAGTATCACTACCAATTGGTAGGGCTGGTGTAGATATGTCAAATAAGCTTCCCAGCTGAGCTTCAAAGATTTCCATCTCCTCTTTAAAAAGTGGCATTACAGGAGGGTCACTTGTGGAAAAAAGGACTGGAAGCGTTGGTGTAGGAGAAGGAAATAAGGATTCCCCAGCAACATCCATTGTCCTGGCTACCAGCAAGTCTAGGGAAGAAGGACTGGAGCTGGGTAGTAGAGAAAGAATTGGTTTACCACCAGTGTCACCCCTAGAAGTACCAGCTGCCACTAAAGTAGGAGTGGCAACAGGTGTACTCACAGAAGGTAAAAAGGTAGCCAGGAATCTAGAGGATAAGGGAGTATGCACGGGTGAGGCAATGGACACCAAGGGCAAACTATGCAGCTTAGCAGGACTAGGAGTTGGGGAAGGTAGGATGATTGACATATCAAGCCTCGAAGGAATCAATGAAGAAGTTTTGGGGAGTGTAGAGGTAGGGATTGGAAATATGGCTTGCAAGGGCTCTACACTCATTGGTAGGTTAGGCTCTACTTTTCTTTTTCCCTTTAGGGTTTCTTTTAGTTCATAGGGACTCAAAAGTGGCATTTCAGTTCTAGTCAGGGAAGTATGGGCTGATATTGAAAAAGAGAGAGACAGGCTAGTTGCTGCTGCATTTCAAAACAAAAGAAATGTTCAGGAAATATTAGCACAAGGGATTTGAAAAACATAAGGCATTATAAAATGCTGAAGATAATTACCAGCATCAGCGGTTGTAGTAGTGATAGTTGGAGGGCTGCGAAGGGTGTGATGTTCAGCAGCCCTACTTGTCCATACAACCTCCTTCTGTGCTGCCTCAGTAACAACATCCTCCTCCTTTGAGATCTTTTGTGGCCTTTTCTTCTCTGACTTTGGAAGACTATCACCTTTTTGGCTTGCTCCCTCTCTACTGGCTTTGCAGCTGCGTCATGAGCAAAATCAATAACGAGTTTGGCAGTGGGGAAGGCTGGTCTCTTCCTTCTTTTTTGAGGAGATTCTTCTTTTTCTTCCTTCTCTACCTCTGAGAGAACCTCAGGTACCTCTTCCATAGGCTCAAGCTTGAGTTAGGCCTTTCTTTTCCTTAATATCTGCTGTTTGCCCTTTAGTATTTCTAGGGCTTGTTCTCTCTGAGGTAAAGACTCCTTTGAAGCTCCTATACCAGTAAAAGAAACGCTGAGTAAAAGAGCAGTCTATAAGAGGGGAAATGAAAGACAAAAGAAGGGATAAAGCCTGTACCTTTCTTAAGAGAATCCTTAGTAATTCTGAGTGAAGGGGTTAAAGCAGCAAGGGTTGAGGTAGTATGAGTGGAAGCTATGGTGATGCAAGTCTCCTTGGTTGTGGTTTTTCTACCTTGGGATGGCACATTTAGCTCCTTTAGTAAGTCCAAAGTGGGAGTGACAAGATGCACCTCTATATTGGTTATTCACCAATCTCGAAATCTTTTTATGACCCTACTGTGATTAGTGAAAGGCACGAATTCAAAGTTGGAGAAATCATGTACAACTTTGAATATGGCCTCATCCAACCTAGATTTTGGCACTTTCAAATTTCTAGTCTCAAGGTCAGAATTTGAGAGGATACAGAGAGGGACAGGGATCCCTTGAGTAAGCCCAAATTGCCTTGCAAATTGGGAAGGGTAGTATACCTCAGAAATGCATTTGTAGGCTCTAGGGTTTACAGTGCCAATAGAAAGATCCCTTGGAACCAAAATTGAGGCCCACATTTCTTTATGAATAGGTTTGGAGCAGGTGGAATCCCTCAAAAGGGATCTCAACTATGCTGGCCCGATATTAGCCTCGAAGGGACGAAAGAAGAAAGAGCGAATGAAAACTAGAAGTTGATGAAAGTATGAAAAATAGTAGGCAAAATAGGAATGATATAATGAGACTCTGGCATACTTTTCCCATAGGTGGTGGGCTCTTGCACTAGGAATTTAAGCAATGGGAATGAAAGTCAGTAAAGTAGGCAAAAAGCCAGAGTTGAAGTACCCAAATTGGACCTCCTTGTTTACGCTTTAGAGGCCTCTCACAAAATTGATAACAAACCTTATATACATAGCCACGAACATAAGGGGCGAAGGCTATCCTCTTCTTCGAAGCCAAAGCCTTGGCAAGGGGGGAAAATTCGGGCATTATCCTTTGAAAGGAGGTACAAAAAAGAAATTTGCAAAGCCAATAAAGGATAAAAGAAAAGAACTCTCGGTCGGTTACAGGACCTTCCCTTTTGTTCTCAGCTGCCACATAGTCACTATCAGAAGAATTTGAAGAAGGAATAGAAAATGAGACCTTAAAGTCTAGGTAATCAGGACTGAAGGGGTCACCAATGGGTGAGAGCCCTAAAAGATGGCACATGTCAAGAACGGTGGAGGCCATCATACCACACCAGAATTGAAAGAAGTTAAAAGCAGAATTCCAAAAACAAAGAGCAGTAGGTATAAGATAGGGGTCCTTAGAAATTTTGAACCTGGAAAGTCGGAGGGCATCGAGGATGCAAAGGTCTTCTAGGTCTTGTTCTCTAGCCTCTATGACTCTGTCATACCATTCCTCCCATTCTGTCTTCAATGTTGGCCAACAGTAATGAGGTTGAGTGGCTTTCTAGCGCCCTGCCCCCAAGTTGAGCTTTCCTTTGTAAATATGGTAGTGATCCTCCAAGTGTGGGTACAAGGGAGGAAGTCCAGTAGGAGCCTTCGTAAAAATGAGGCCAAGAACATATTCCCCTTGTGTGTAGTGGCGAGGGATGAAGATCTTTTCATCAATTGCACTTCAACCCTATGGTGTTCTGTACTTGGCTATTTTGTCATTTATACATCTCCTCAAAGCCACTGAGGGACGTAAACATTCAACAACTAGAAGATTCGTAGAAGAAGAAGCAGTCATTGGTGAGGGATTTAAAGAAGAGTGAGAAAAATGAGAGTAAGGGGTGGAAGAGTGAGAGCTGAAATGAGCAACAATAGGAGCAAGAGTTAGAAATGGACAAGTGAATAGGTAAGAGCGCGAGAATTGGGTCTTTATACCTTCTTCTCTAAGTTTCTCATTTAACTTAACGGGTTAAATAGGTCCAAGCTATTTGGGTTTTCATTTGACCCATGTGGGGTTAGGGCCCTTATTTTAATTTCAAAGGTCCTAAAAGCACATTTTGGACCTCTTACCAAGAAAATTTCCTTCAAAGAAACATCTTGTTACCTTTTAAGGGAATAAAATATGCTTCGAAATGCTTGACTTGGCCTCGAAATGGATGGGTTGCTTTGAGGCCAGTATTTGCTAGAATGTTGAAGCCTATATTTTAACATGTATGGAGTTAGGACCTATTTAACACATCGAAAGTCTTGAAAGTACTCTTTCTTAGACTTTCTATCAAGAAGATTTCCTTCGAAGGCATATTTTACCACATTTTCGAAGAAAAGAAAGGGTGCTTTGAAGTGCTTTGCTTGGCTAAAAAATGAATGGTTTATTTTGAAGCCAATATTTGATGATTTCTTAATAGGTTTTGAGATTAAGAGTTTCCATGTTAGCAAATATAAAACATGAAATTGATAAAAGTGAAACCCATGTTTTAAATTTCAGAGGTTTTGAAAGCAGACTTTCTACCAAGAAAATTTCCTACAAAGGAATATTTTACTACCATTTTAAGGAAAGAAAGTGTGCTTAAAAGTCCTGGACTTGGCTTCAAAATGAATGATTTACTCTGGAGCCAATATTTTCTAATATGTTAATGAGTTTTGTGATTAAAGGCTTGTATATTAGCAAATCCAAACCGTGAAATTGGCATAAAGAAACCCATATTTTAATGTCAAAGGTTTTTGAAGCACATTGTTGACTTTTTTCCAAAAAATTTCCTTCAAGGAATACTTTACTACCTTCTGAGGAATGAAATTATGCTTCTAAACACTTGACTAGGCTTCATAATAGATGGGCTACTTCAAAACTAGCATTTGCTAGTATGTAAACAAGTTTGGGATATGCATATTGACAAATACAAACCATGCAATTGGAAGCAAGAAACGTGAATTTTATTGAATAAATAAATAATTACATTGAGGGGCCTATTTGGTTACATTCTCAATTTTGTAAAAATAAGGAATGGAAAAGGTTATGAGGTCATGGAACTTAGTCTACCAAAACTCAATGAATATATGTTCTCACTCTAACCTTTCCTCTATCCTATCTAATTAGGGCTTCTCTAGCTGGTGTGCCCTTATTTGGTGGAAAAACTGATGGGCCTTCATTTCAAATTCTATTTGCGTCATTGCCTTCTCCACCTCATCCATTCCATCCATCCCATCCATGTCGGCATCTTCTCTGTATATCGAATCATGGTTCTTGAAGTCTTCATATTCTTCAAGGAGATTCTCTGTTTCGTATTGGGTTTGAATATGAGCAGCAGAGATCTCCTGCAATGATTCGCTGGTGGACGAGGCATTTTTGTGCTAGTTGAGCAAAAGAGAAAGTTGGTCCAGGAAGGTATGGAGTTCTATCTGGGCCTCTACATTGAGGATGTGGCTTCGAGAGACGATATCATAAGCCCATAGAAGGTTCTTGTGAGGGGTGTCATCTCGAAGCATTTCGAAAGATAGGTGGGAGGAAGCAACAAATAAAGTTTGGGCTTTGTACTGCTGATAGGCAGTAAGGAGAGCTAGGGCCTGATAGGGGGCGCAGTGCTGGTCCCTAAAGAGAGTGAGCTTTAATTCCTCAATCCAGTTAGGATTATGAGGAAGGAAAGGAGCAGTTGGGTCCCCTCCAAAGAAAGGTGGAAACTGGGGCTCATTCATACACTCTAGCCAGTTAGAAGAGTAGAGTTTTGCCTTCTTGGCTAAGTGTGAGGGACTCAGTTTCAGAACCTCGATTGGGTGAGGGGTCTTCCGCACTATTTTGGTCAGCAAGATGGAGGTATACCATGCCAAAAGCAAATTATCTTCGAGGTGACAAAGGCTGTCAAATGGTACATATGGGTAGACCACGAAGCTGTGAGAAGAAGGAGGAATTGAAGTAGGGTCATCGAATTCAACAAGCCTATGGTGAATTCGCTTCCTTGTCTGAAGTTGGGTACATTTTGGCCAGGCATTCCAACCAGTAGTTTTGGTAGAAGATGAGGTAGCTTTATCCCATGCAGAGATCTTTGAAGCAGATGAACAGCCTACGCGATCCATTTGAGGAAGTTTTTATTCTAAAGGTACATATTCTGCAAAAAGCCTTCATAACTTGTATAAATAGAGGAACACAAATATGGCTAATAAATGCATGAGAGTTCTTTCGAGGTTGGTCATCTGTAGCTGGTTTTTCACGCTCCTCGGAGGGGTTTAGTCTCCTCGGATGCGATTCCCTACAGTTCGAACTCCTGTGGTTCTGAATCTAGTTCCCCAAGTGCAATGTGAAACAGAAAAACGAATGAGAGTCCAAATCTGGCAAATCGCAGAAAATCTATTAATCATCAGAGATGCCAAAAATGGACTGCATTGCTAGATTTTAGAGTCGCCACCTAAATATTTTGGAAAATTCAGGAAACCCATAACTCGTGCCAAAGGCCACTTGTCCGTCATAACCAAAGCGTCTCGGTTCAAGAACTTAGCTATGAGAGGAGGAGGTCATGAATTGAGCACCCCACTCACCTAATCAAAGATTAGCCTCTACTAAATCATGATGCGAATTTTATAGACATTATATGCTCATATTCTGATTATTAATATACTAACATTACTGTGTGAAGCAAACAAATATAGACTACGTCACTTACTTTGGAATGCTTTGATTTCATGCTTTCTTGAGAAGAGTTTTTTTGAATATGTACAACTTAAAGGAAAAGCTAGCTCATATGTACAATAATCAAAGTCATTCCAACTTAAGCGAAATAGCCTTCATCCACTAGCATTCAAAGAGGTATTTAAGTAAACTAGTAACTTCATGGTAGTATGCTCAACATGGCAACACAAACATACACGCGATATGCCAAAGCAAAAAATGCTCACCTAGTACTCAAACGAGGCAAGCCAAGGAAAAGAAGATAGTTAGGACAATGAATGATCCTAATATGCAAAATGGCTAATACGACACATACAACAACACAATTACTAAAGCATGAGGTACCGCACATAATTAAGTAGGAAATTATTAATGATATCAAGTATGATGAGCTGAACTTTAATGTATGCAAAAAAGGATGCAAAGCATGGAAATGATAAAAGAAAATATGATGCTATACAATTACGGTAAGCATGCAAATAAAAGGGAGAAAGAAATGGGGGTTGAAGACATACAAATATTACAAATTTGCCCTCGTACAAGAGGGTCCGAATGTCCTAATTAATTAATTAATTATTACAAACACAAATGAATTAACTAACTAACTAACTAATTATTACCTAATTATTACAAAATACAAATCTCAAAACTACTAATTTAAAGGACTTGAATGAGAGGCAGAGAATCGTGTGCACACAAGCAAGAACATCTTTCGGAAACTTCTCTGTTTGTTGCCAGAAGTTGCCCTGTTCGCAGTTAGAGAGCATTTTTGTTTTGGCCTCAAGATCTGCTCTGTTTTTCTAAAAAATCACCACTGCCATACAACATGCTTGACTGGTCAGCCTAATCAGATGGTCGGCCATATAGAACAATGACCGGCCGGGCACTATTCTTGAGGAAAACCCTGTTGCCACAGAACTGGAACAGAGCAAGACAAAGGGTTTCCAAAAGATGTTCATCCTTCCTACTCCCTCATGTCATGAAGATTTTCAGGGATGGAATAGGTTTGCTTCCCAAATCATCAACCATAGCAAGTTTGTTGCATGATGATTTTAAAAGTACTAGGAGAAGACTTAGCTAAACACAAAAAAGGCTATTCTCCTTACCTCCTTCCTATCATGAATTTATTGAAGAAAGAGGTAGACATGCTTCACAAAGCATCAAACATCACAAGATAGTAAGTGATGATTATAGAGCAACTAAAATGAAAAATAATAACAACTCAAAAATTGTGACGACCCCGCCTCATATAATATTTTATATTTGGTTAATTAAGGAGATTTGAGATTTTAATTAGTCGTTATCCTAATTTAATTTGGGATTTATGAGAATTGTAGAATCTGATTTGTATATGATTCTATTAAAGATTTATTTTGGAATTAGAAATTAAGGGTCCAAATGGCTTAAGGAAGTGAAACTAAGAAGTTGAATCAATTTAATTTTAATTACGGACCCATTTGAGAGTTTAATTAAATATTCGATTCAATTAAGTAAAATTGGGATTCGATTAATTAGGTCCGAATTGGAGTTAATTAAGTTAGTTAAATTATGAGGATTGAGAATTATGATTATTATGAATTAAAATTATTTATGAGGTGTGCAATTTAAGCATATGATTTATTTATAAGGATTTTGGGTCTGACTTGAAATTGAAGGCCTTAGCGATTTGAGACACTCAAATTGATGATGGCAATAAGTTTAATTTAATATTTGGAGCCTTTTGGGAGTGTGATTAAAAATCTGATTCAGATTCGGAAAATTACATATAATTAATTGGGTCTTAATTGAAGTGCATGAGGCTAACTAAATTACGTGAAATTTGTGATTAGTTGCAATTAATTAAATTATGTGTTAATCAAGATTTATTACGACTACTTATTAATTACAATTAGATAAGATTAAGTGGTGTTTAGTTAATCTAATATGTAATTAATAGACTAATCTAATGCCTACTCAACTTACTCACCACATTGGTGTATAGTGAAGAGAAGATGAGATTGTTCTAGAATTTAGTGGAGGGACATAACATTGTGCTGGACTTCATAAATTGAAGGGAGAAATGCATGCCTATTGATTGTGTTGCCTGAGACAAGTGTCCCACTACCTAATAATAAATAATAATAAAAGAAGTGATTGAAGTCAATAAGGAAGAAGTGGTATGTATTGTCTTTGGTTCATCAACCTGTTCAGCTGGAGGTAAATTCGAGAGAGAGAGAACACTTGCTGGAAATTTTGGAAGCAAGAAGAACAACTCAAGTCTTGTGTTGAAATGGGAAGAAGTAAACTCAAGAAATTCAACCATTGAAGGCTTAAGGTAAGAAATTGAACCTTTAATTTTGTAGATAAATCACCTAAAACTTGAAATTAAGAGATGGTTGGTTCAATCTCATGTGATTACAAAGAAATTAGCAAGAGGATGAAGAAATTAAGTTAGATTCATGGTTTTGGAAATTGATTTAGAAATAAATTATTTTTGGTTTGATTTTGTAGTATCTTCTTATAATACTTGAGATTGAGAAGGATTTGAGATTATGTTCATGGAATTAGAAAGAAATTGGGTTTTGAACATGAAATGGGTTAAATGCATGTTCATGGTTATGGAAATAAACTTGGGAATTAATTATGTTGAGTTTGATTTTTGTAATCTTGCATGAATTTGAGTTTTATTTCTACATGCATGAACAAATTTTATAAGTTTTAATAATCTAATTGTACATGCATCGTAGGTTTTCTAGAATTGATTTCATGTTTTGATGAAATTAGAACTAAGCCTTGGAAAATTATGAGTCTATGAACAAATGAGTTCAATTTTTAAATTAAAGGAATTTTGATGTAAATGATTTAAAAATTGATCATATTCTTTTTGATCAATTAAGAGTTTGTGTGTTTCTAAACAAGCCATGTATGAACCCAAGTTTTGAGATTACATTTTGAAAGTTTAATTCATATTTTAGAATTTATGAGTTTGAAATTGGGTTTGATATGAAGAAAAATTAATTTGGATAAATCAAGAAATTAATTATGATTTAGAATTTGACAATCAAGAATTGACTTGATTTTAATTTGAATTTCATGCTAGCAAATATTTTTTCTAAGAGCTTGTAGCTTAATTTTATGTTTAGTAAGAAAGGAAGAAAAGTATTAAAATCGTTAAATTCATGGAGATTTAAGAGTTAGAAAAGACTTTAAATATATATGTTTTTGGAAGTGTCATTGCATATTTGAATGTATTATACATGGAGTAGACCTTTGGAAATGTGTTTTGAGCCACAAACAGAATTCTGGAAATTTCAGAATTTGACCTGTCCGCTCGAGCGAGGAAAGTGTCGCTCGAGCGGGGAAATCGAGCTTCTAGAAATTTTGTAAATTTTGTAGTCCGCTCAAGCGACTAAAGCTGTGCTCGAGCGGAGTACCCCGTTTCAGAAAATTTTAAAAAGTTGGTTCATATTTTGATTTCCATTCTCTTTCACATCTAAGCACTCTTAGGCATGTGCTGAGGATTATAAATGAACTATAGAGTTGGAAGGAGCCTAAGAGAATTAAACGAATTAAAGAACGAAATGAATTGTATTGTGACCCGATTTCTATGTGTATTACGAATTGTGTAGGGTCAAGTGCAAGGACGAATCGAGCATCGGAACATTGTGAGTATTATCTTAGTAAAGATATTTTCATGTATATTATTTTCCAAATGCTACTCATGTGTAAGTTTTCTAGACTTGCGAATTTCAATTATGAATTAGCATTCTATCCGTTTGAATATTTTGATGGGCCAAAGGCTGTTTGAATATTTTGATGGGCCAAAGGCTGTTTGAATATCGTGATGGGCCAAAGGCCGTTTGAATATCATGATGGGCCAAAGGCCATTTGAATATGAATGTAATGGGCCAAAGGCCATTTGAATATGAATGTAATGGGCCAAAGG
Source organism: Camellia sinensis (assembly GCF_004153795.1). Lineage (NCBI taxonomy): Eukaryota > Viridiplantae > Streptophyta > Magnoliopsida > Ericales > Theaceae > Camellia > Camellia sinensis. The sequence continues at coordinate 93,512 of NW_021028891.1, read as the reverse complement.
CCGTTTGAATGAAAAGTGATTATGATCATGAATATGAAATGCACATAGATATGAATATGGAAGTACTGGGCCCGAGGCCGTTTGATACGCTGAAGTATTTGAATTGGGCCCGAGGCCATTTGATGTGTTTGATAAGAGTCTAAATGGGCCTGAGGCCATTTGACAGGTACAAGAAAAACACAGAATGGGCCTAAGGCTGTTTGTATATGAAATTTACGGGTTCGATGTACTTAATATGAATCTCATTCGTATAACCTCTTTACTATGGTATTATTCACTGGGCTTTCGCTCACTCTTTGTATATATGTCTGTAGGTGAGTAGCAAGATGCCCAACCCCAACCGTAACGAACCCAAGTAAGAATGTCAAGTTTGTGGAGTCAACCATGACATGCCTCACGAACAAGGCGATACTTTTAAACTTTCATTTTGACCCTTTTGTCTTCTTTTGATGGTCATGTTTGATCTTATCTGTATATAAGCTATGGTTTTGTATAAATATGGTGTTGCATGGACCTAGACATAGAATGTCTTTGATGGGGTATGTTTGGTGTGAGTTATTAATATAAGAAATGTTTTTGTTCATTTCATTTATGCACAGGCTCATTGGACAAATATTATCTTTTTGCTTCTGCTTTTGGTCCCATATGATTATTTAAATTTTTTTTTTCTGTCTGAGGCCGTAGGTAATCTAATGATTACCGGTCGATTATGATCCTAACCTTTAGGGGCGGGTTCAGGTCATGAGAAAAATTGTTGTCAAATCCTCTCCCTACTCATGGAATAAGGATGAAACATTCACTTATATGCTTCAAAGTGGAACTAGGAGAGAGTTTTCAACACTTCTCGATAAAGACCTCTCTAGGAGCAACAAAGCAAGGAAGGAAAAAAAATTAAGAAGCAAGCTTAAACACATGACTCATCAAAGTTGTTGACAACTCCTCTTCTATTCATGGAACAAGGATGAGACATCCATTTCCATGTTTCGAAAATGATCAATAAAAGAGTTTTTCAACACTTTGAACACGGAAACTACTACCTAGCTTCAAGGCGGACAACAATAATATGAAACAAAGAAATTTATAGCTAGTTAAGCAAACTTGTGGCGGGGTGGCTAAGCCTAAGCTCTCATCCTTCCATGACCATAAGGTTCCAAGATACATAAGGAAAGCTATAAGGATCAAAGTAAAGCGATCAACTCAAATAGATTGACCGCTATATCCTAAACACGCCAAATCCGTGAGGACTTACAACAATACAAATATGATATTCAAAGCATAAATTAAACATTAAACAACCCATAAACATCGGAAAAAAAAAGTGAAAAAACTAAGAGAAATCAAGAAAAAAAAAGAGAGAGAGTGAAACAGTGTTTTGAGTTGTTTTGGGGGGCGAAAAAAAAAAACTAAGTTCTTACACACTGTTTTGAGTTGTTTTGGGGGGCTAAAAAACTAAGAGAAATTAAGCTTAAAGAAAGGTGGCTAACCTCTCCATTTTTTGTAACTTTTAATCACATATTTTAGCCCCCCAAAACAACTCAAAACAGTGTGTAAAACAAGAAAAACAAAGGAAGAGAGTGAAACAGAAGTAAAGAAGAATTTGCAAATTTATACCTCTTGGAAAGAGAGGTAAGTTCTTAGTTAACAAACTTGATGATTCCAAACAACCTCAAGTATCTGAAATAAGGTTTCAAATTTCAGCAAAAAGCTTCAAGTTTGAGCTTCAATGGTGTATCTATAGTGTATTATATTCAAGAGGGTAGAGAAGTGCTTTGGACTGCCTTCTAAGCTCTTAGGAAAATTTTATTCAACCCCTAAAACATGAGGAGAGGGGTTTTATTTATAGATTTTGAAACATTTTGGTCGTAAATATCTTCAAAAAGGATAGGTGGCCAAAATTTCGTGCATGGGAGCAGCCTGTTGTAGCTGAAATATTTGTTACGCTGAAGATTACTTCAACAATTATTAGCCACTTCGACGGTTATCAGCCACTTCGACAGTTATCATCAGAGCCTGTAAATAGAGGAGAAGACTAGTAGTGAAATGGACCCAGAACCAGATCTAGAAACCAGTTTATTTACTTCACATTTTTCTTTCCAATTCTTTATTTCCAGCCCTTTGCTTTCATGCATTGCATTTCAAATTCCTACGAGTAGTTCTAAGTTAGTCTGTTACTGTAACTCCTTCGAAGTTCAAAAAGTGCGAATGTACAATTGTAAACTCTTGTTTACTTACTAAAATTTGATATCTGACACTGTTTATGCCTCTTTCTTTTACTTTTGTGATTAGTCTTCTGAATTTTTTCCTAAAACAAGCCACCACTAAAAGTCCTCTTCATTGAGGCTAAAAAGAAGTTTGAAGCAATCATCTAATTAATTGGTTGCCATTTACTATCTTTGGAAGGACTTATTGATCCTTACTGGCACGCTCTAATTATGTTTTTAACGTTCGTAAGCCAAAGAAAGCCAACACCGCCGAAGAGATTTCTAACGAGATATTCAACTGAGATACCATTGTTCATAGTGACAAGGAGACAGAGACCATCGTTTATGAGAGAATGAGAAGAGATGGACAATCAATTCATCTCTCAATCGTTTGTTGTTCTCAATCGTCTATTGTTCTTAATCATCTCTCAATTGTTCATTGTTGAGGTTCTGCAAAATTAGGTGGGTGTGCACTTGAGTGTGATGATATTATGAATATGGGTAAAATTGGTATTAAGTGGAGTATTCAAAGAAATTTTATTAAATTTTAGGGTTTAAGGTGGGAGTTCAAAGAAATGGGGGTCCAAAAAATTAAGTGTGTGTTAATAGCATCCCTCATAATTAATACTCTATATTTTCCACCAATCATACTATTATGAAGCACCACGTGATCGTACTTCTAAATTACCGAATAATCACCCAAAAAAGGACACCCCATTGTTGTTGTCATTGTTCATTAAATGCAATGTCTAATTAATTTTCTAAAAACTTTGTTGTGACACATTACAATCTATCAGGAAAATACTTCCAAGGCAATGGTAGGTAATGAATTGTCCAAAAACTTCATTGTTCATTAAATACAATGTCTAATTAATTTTCTGAAAGCTTTATTGTGCCACATGTCACAATCTATCAGGCAAATACTTCCAACTTCAATGTTCGTTAAATACAATGTCTAATTCATTTTGTAAGAACTTTATTGTGCCACATATCACAATCTATCAGGCAAATACTTCCAAGGAAATGATTTCGACAACATTGGGTTGATCACCCTAGTGAGCATTAATATATTTAGACTTGCAGAAATGTTTTTAGTTATCAAGGTTTTCATTGAGGTTTATTTCATCATTAATCTATTTCAGTTATTTACTACTTTGTAGTTGGTGGCATGTCTTCATTGACTAGCTAGTATGGCAGCATATGTAAACCGGTTTGATTTATAATTAGGGAGCATTAGGTATGGTATTATAATATCTTAAAAACTTGACCATGTTGTTTACTTGTTTTTCAAGTTGTTTGGATAGACGAGCTAACACAATATAAAATCTATATAGATAAACTTATTTTCTCCATCTATACTTCTTCTTATATATACACAAGTTCTAATTTATGTATACGCACAAACAAAAGAAAAGTCCTCATATTTAATATAATAATCACTCAAGTGATACATAACCTTTCACATGAATTGTCATTATAACTCACCATAATGCATGCATAATTAGTTGAGAGTAATAAACTCACACTCAAACCCTTTCAATTCATCACATTGCATTATTATGTAATTATTAATTACAGTTTATGACATGATAAATGTATACACCTAAATGCTCGACAATATATATATATATATATTATATTAAAATAACATAAGTGTATGTATGCACTGACAAATTTCCATGATTGCAACATTTAAAATAGATTGGAATAGGAAAATAGCTTTCGATTATCTACTCCCCCAAAAATCATATTTTGGAACTTGATGATGCAGTTCGTCCTGGGTGGATGGGTCGGGCTGGTCCAAGCTCTTCAAGTTCCGATCCAGGCGGATGATTCCACCAGATGACCTGCAAGCAAGTCCAAAGGGGAACGGGGTAGTCCCCCAGTGAACCCTCCGGCGAGCAAATCAGTAGAGGAAGAAGGAAATATATATAGAGAGAGAGATAGAAAAGCTTAACCTTCCTCTTGTCTTCGATTCTTGCTTATATCCTTTGGTAATCATTTCACTGTCCCTTGCGACGTGCCCCCTTCCGCCGAAAGCCTGTGCCGTAGCTTACCTTGTTCAGGGTGAGGGGGCTCTGTTCCGACGGGGAGGTGTTGTCGTAATAAATGCTGTGATGGGCTACATTAATGGTGATGTGTTGTGGCAATAACTCTGCAGATCTTTGTCTGCTGATGTGGCCTGTGTTTGACCTGCCATGTGCCCGAATGTCATTGGCCCTCCATGCCCAGATGGCCTCCAGCTGTCCTGGGCTTTGCCAGCCAGGTTATGCTATGGGTCCCAAGCGATAGGTTTGGGGTTGTTTGCTATGGGCTGTAAGCCTCATGGGCCTATCCATGTCAGAACTAAATAGAAATTTAACAGAATTAAGGACGCTTATGAATTCTAAGAGGAAATGTAAATGTAATTCTATACTGTTATATTCCAAATTTGGAAAATAATCAAATAGTTGTGTGACTAAAAATTACATTTTCAAACTAAGAAAGTGATCCCCACCATTCCTTAGGTAGGAATGTGGATCATTTAAGAGTAAAGAAATTAGTTGAGTTCATAAGTTTTAAATTTTTATTATTATTATTTTTTGAAGGCATTCAAATAGTGCCACAAAAACATGTTTTTGTTGTAGTGAAATCGAACACAAATAATATTGACGTAAAAATTCTATTATTAATAATATGATTCCTATTTCTCCTATTTATTAATTCCTGTAATCTGAACATAATGATTTGAAGTCATATGTCAATTGTTGAAAAGTTGAGGTTGAGGGAATATTATTGACTATGGTTTCATTATTAAGACTTTACGCATTAACAGTTTGTGAAGCTAGTTGTATCCAAAGAGAGACGGGAGAACATTGCCGACCACGGAGATATGCCGGGGGAGTGCACCACATCTAAGCTTTGTCTTATTATTACTCTTCATACATGGTAAAAGATATAAACTCTATTATTCAGAAATATGTTATAAACCATTAAAATTTACTTAAAATTTTTCCTTAAAACCAACCAGTGGCGGAGCCAGAATATTAAATCAGAGGGGGCACTTATTGATTACAACTTTAGTTTTTTTTCTATAACCAACAGTAAGAAGATAATAATAATTTTTGAATTAATAATAAGTACAAAAACTTAAATAAATTATTACAAAAGCATTTCACATAAATTTTACAATTAATTTCAAGTAAAACTGAAACGAAAGTATTGCATTTAACTAGTATATCATAAGCAATGTAAAAAAATCTTATATTTACGTCTTAAAATAGACTATATAATGGTAAGATAAATCAAATTTTTACAAAATTTGAGTAAAAATTTAACATAATAGTGATATCACGTCATTATTAATATATAATATCACCAACCAATAGTAAAACAACATATGAATAGTGAATTCCACGTGCAAATACTTTTTTTTGGTTACAACTAATACAACTAATACTTTAGTAAATACAAATACAACTAATTCCACACGAATTCCATATGAATAGTGAATTCCACATGCAAATACAACTAATACTTTAGTAATTTTTACATATATATAGTGAGATTAATTATATTTGTATATCAATAATGATGGATATTACTTTTATATTGAGATTTTTTCACAAAATTTTCATACATAAAAATATAATTTGTTGTAATCACTTCATTTTCAATAAACAATCACTATTGTTTTTATTAATTTAAAAATGCCCTTGACATTTTATTCTAAATATTATTTTTGCTTAAAATTTTATATATACACATATGTAAAAAAAAAAAAAAAAATGAAAAATCCATGAGGGGCATGTGACCCCCTAGGCACCATGTGGCTCCGCCATTGAAACCAACTATACAGTATAAATTTAAAGCTAATAAGATGTGGACAATACTTAGATTTTTTATTTTGTTTTTAAAAAAATGTTTTATTTTGATGTGTATTTAAATCAGTATTAGAGTTTGGTTTCTTAGCCTTGCTAAAAAAATTATACGAGTATTAGATATACTAAAAAAATAGAATTAGATAATTTAACTAATAACATTTAAATCTTAGCATCTGCACCAGCAACAGAGAAGGGTTTTTTTTTTATTTTTTTATTTTTTTATTTTTTTATTTTTTTATTATATATATATATATATATAGGTCGCCAACTTTGTCGCTAGATTATTGTCGAGAAAGGTATTGGCGACTGAAAATTATTTAGTCGCTGAAAGTCTTCAGTTGGCGACTAATTTTTTACTTGCCAAAAGTTTCAATTGGCGACTAAGAATTATTTAGTCACTGAAAGTATTCAATTGGAGACTAATTTTTTAGTCGCCAAAAGTTCATAATAAATTTAACATTATATTTTTAGCGACTAAAATTTTTTGTCGCCAAAAACTTAATCATTTAGGGCGACCAAACTTTTAGTCACTAATTTACTTTTTTTATTCATCTTATTTCTTTTAGCTACTAAATGGTTTAGCAGCCTAAAGTCTAGTTTTTGTTTAGCTACTAAAGTTTTAGTCGCCAATTAATTTTCTTTCTTTTGTCTTTTTTTTTTTGGCTACTAAATCATTTGTCACCTAAAGTCTTTGTTTATGGCTACTACATATTTAGTCGCCAAAAGATTTATTTCCATTTAATTCTTTTTTTAGCTACTAACTATTTAGTTGCTAAAAATATTTATTCCATTTTTGGCTATCAATTGTTTAGTAGCCAAAAACATAATTTTTTGTTTTTTGATTTTTTTTTATATTAATTTGTCCACAACTTATGTGTATTCCATGCAACCTGTAACATGTATACAAACAAAACAATACATATATATATATATATATATATTATCTCCCATTCCACAATCTGCATCTATTTCACTTACAACCATTCAAACAAAATTATAACTTTTAACGTCAACATTGCAAACAAAATATATTCCAACTTAAAATAATAATTTCATACAAACCTATTTAAACATATGAGCTACCAGTGACATCCATACACTAGCTATATATAAAATCAAAAGACTTCAAAAATTCACTAGAATAAATCAAAAGGCTTCTACATGAAGGGATAGACCAAAGGCGTTCTGTTGGTGTTGAGCAGAACCCAATAAGACGTAATAGATTCCTGTGAACAGCTACACTTATCATCTCAACTTCACGCTGGAATGCTGCGTCTCCACCAGAACTCTCATAGTCATTTAATCGTTTCACAGCCACTTTAGTATTATTTGAAAGCACTCCTTTATAAACCTTTCCAAAACCCCCCTTTCCAAGGATATTTTTCTCATTAAAGTTGTCTGTGGCTAGCTGTAATTCTCGTGAAGCAAATCTTCTCAATTGGCCAAATGCAATTCTTTTGTCAACTTCACTTGAGCATACAAATAAACAGAATCCATTAGTAAATTACCAAAAAACCCAAGTCACCACAAAATCAATACCTCAATTATATATCTACCAAAGATTTAGAATTAATGAGAAAGTTAGAGGTTAATGCACATTGACAAGATAATATATCAAACACTGAGGAACTAACAAAAATATAATGCACCAAGAAAAGGAAATTATGAACTATAAACTATGCTAATAAAATCTCAAAATTCAACTGCTAACATTTCTTTGGCATTGTTTCATTAAATCCAATTTTTATATACTAATAAGTATTTTTTGCTTTTCTCAAAAGAATCCAATCTGCCTGTAGATATCAAAGATGCTTCACAAATTGATTAGGAAAAAATATTAAATAAACCTAACAAACAGTTGTCACAAGTCCTTTTCCGACAAAGTTTAAGGCGTATTCGGCTCTAACTCTCAACCTACGGGTCTAAATTACATTCTGTCAGTTGTGACAAGTCCTATTTGTCAAGGGGAAGTTGTCCGTGAGAGCCACACGATGGTTCGGGGGTTGTTTTGAAATTTCTCCCTCGGAACGCCTTTTTTCGACTAAGTTTAAGGCGTATTCGGCTCTAACTCCCAACCTACGGGTCAGTTGTCACAAGTCCTATTTGTCAAGGAGAAGCTGTCCGTGAGAGCCACATGGTGGTTCGGGGGCTGTTTTGAATTTTCGCCCCCGGAACGCCCTTTTTCGACTAATTTTAAGGCGTATTCGGCTCTAACTCTCAACCTGCGGGTTCAAATTACATTCTATTAGTTGGCACAAGTCCTATTTGTCAAGGGAAAACTGTCCCCGAGAGCCACACTATGGTTCGGGGGTTTTTTTGAATTTTCACTCCTGGAACGTCCGTTTTTGACTAAGTTTAAGGCATATTCGGCTCTAACTCCCAACTTACAGGTCCGAATTACATTCCGTCAGTTGTCACAAGTCCTATTTGTCAAGGGGAAGCGGTCCATGAGAGCCACATGGTGGTTCAGGGGCCGTTATGAATTTTCGCCCCCGGAAAGCTCTTTTAAAGTAACTTTAAGGCGTATTCGGCTCTAACTCTTTACCTACGGGTCCGAATTACATTCCATCAATTGTCAAAAGTCCTATTTTCTGTGGAGAAGCTGTCTGTGAGAGTCACACAGTGGTTCGGGGGCTGTTTTGAATTTTTGCCCCCGAATCGCCCTTTTTCGACTAAGTTTAGGGCATATTCGGCTCTAACTCCCTACCTTCGTATTCAGATTACATTCTGTCAGTTCTCACAAGTCCTATTTGTCATTAGAAAACTATCTGTGAGAGCCACACAATGCTTTGGAGGCTGCTATGGATTTTTGCCCCCATAAAGCCCTTTTTTGAGTAAGTTTAGGGCGTATTCGGCTCTAACTCGCAACCTACGGGTCTGGATTACATTCCGTCAGTTTTCACAAATCCTATTTGTCATGAAAAAACTATCTGTGTGAGCCACACGGTGGTTCGAGGGCTGTTTTGAATTTTGGCCCTCGAAACGCCATTTTTCGAGTAAATTTAAGGTGTATTCGGCTCTAACTCCCAACCTACGGGTTCAGATTACATTCCCTCAGTTGTCACAAGTCCTATTTGTCATGGGGAAGCTGTCTATTAGAGTCACATGGTGGTTCGGGGACTATTTTGAATTTTCGCCCCCGAAATGCCCTTTTTCGACTAAGTTTAGGGCATATTCGGCTCTAACTCCCTACCTACAGATCCAGATTGCATTCCGTGAATTCTCACAAGTCCTATTTGTCGTGGGGAAACTGTTCGTGAGAGCCACACGGTGATTTGGGGGTTGTTATGGATTTTCAGCCCCGGAAAGCCCTTTTTCGAGTAAGTTTAGGGTGTATTCGGCTCTAAGTCCCAGCCTACAGGTCCGAATTACGTTTCGCCAGTTTTCACAAGTCCTATTTGTCATGAGGAAACTGTCTGTTTGAGCCACACGGTGGTTCGGAGGTAGTTTTGAATTTTTGCCCCCGAAACTCTATTTTTCGAGTAAGTTTAAGGCGTATTCGGCTCTGACTCCCAACCTACGAGTCCGGATTACATTCTGTCAGTTGTCAAAAGTTTTATTTGTCACAAGGAAGCTGTCCGTGAGAGTCACACTGTGGTTCGGGGGCTGTTTTGAATTTTTGCCCTCAAAATGCCCCTTTTTCGAGGAAGTTTAAGGCGTCTTAGGCTCCAACTCCCAACCTACGGGTTCGGATTACATTCCGTTAGTTCTCATGAGTCTTGTTTTTCATGGATAAACTATCCGCGTAAGCCACACCATGGTTCGGGGGCTGTTTTGAATTTTTGTCCCCGAAACACCCTTTTCCGACTAAGTTTAGGGCATATTCGGCTCTAGCTCCCAGCTTACGGGTCCGAATTACATTCCATCAGTTGTCACAAGTCCTATTTGTCATAGGGAAACTATCCGTGTGAGCTACATAGTGGTTCGGGGGCTGTTTTGAATTTTCGCCCTTGAAACAAGTTTAAGGCGTCTTGGGCTCTAACTCCCAAGCTACAGGTCCGGATTACATTTCGTCAGTTCTCACAAGTCCTATTTTTCATGAGGAAACTGTCCGTGTGAGCCACACGGTGGTTCAAGGGCTGTTTTGAATTTTTTTCCCTGAAACGCCCTTTTCTGACTAAGTTTAGGCCGTATTCGGCTCTAACTCCCAGCCTATAGGTCCGAATTACATTCCGTTAGTTGTCACAAGTCCTATTTGTCATGAGGAAACTGTCCGTGTGAGCCGCACAGTGGTTCAGGGTTTTTTTTTGAGTTTTTGCCCCCGAAACGCCCTTGTTCGACTAAATTTAGAGCGTATTCTGCTCTAACTCCCTGCCTACGAGTTTAGATTACATTCCGTCAATTCTCACAAGTCTTATTTGTCATGGGGAAACTGTCCGTGTGAGCCACACGGTGGTTCGGGGGCTATTTTGAATTTTCGCCCTCGAAACGCCCTTTTTTCGACTAAGTTAAGGGTGTATGTGGCTCTAACTCCTTACCTTGGGTCTGAATTACATTCCGTCAATTGTCACAAGTCCTATTTGTCATGGGAAAACTGTCCGTGAGAGCCACACGATGGTTATTTGCTAGGCCTCTAGTGTTGCCATGTACAATTAAGCAACAAAACCCTCTCAGCAAGGTTGACCCATCCATGCTAAGAGCCAATAGACAAATTTGAGCTGGATTTTTTGAATCAGAATTAGGCTGGAGTTCAAAATTTGAAATTGACCAAAGAGGTCTGGTTCTGTTTAATGATTTGTGCCAAGTGCATCAAATTTAATGCGAAACTCCCTAGAAAGGACAGGTCATTCCCCAATGTTGGACTGATAATAGACCTTAATTTTATAATTATTTGCTTCGTGTGGCTGCTTTAAACTTGAACCCTTATTCTCACACAATATGTTCTGAGCTTTTGCCAATGTACCGAGCAATAGACCCTTGGTATCAAACTCCCAGGCACATCAAGCTGAGTACAAAGAGCAGAAAAGCCAATTTGAATGAGAAATTGCAGTAACTTAACCCAACCAGGTTCCCTATATGAACTTACTCTATGCTTTACAAAGACACAGGGCATCAGGTACCAACCAGCACCTAGGTTTTAACTTTCAATGAAGCTATCAAACAAATGCCATAACAGCTGAATTCATGTTCTACATATGGTAAACATACTTGATGAATATTTTTTGCCTCTTAAGCATCTCAACCACGTGACATGAGGCAGGATGAGTAAAGCCCTTGAAGGATTTCTTATTTCCTTTTTGTGGTAGGGCACAAAATTTCAAGGCAAAGTTGTCAAAATTTAAAAACCATTAAACTAACCCTTAATAATATATATATATATATAGCTCATGCTAAGACATTCAGATAGGAAATGCCATGGTCAAACAACAGATGCCAAAAAAAAATTACCATAATGCTAAAAAATGACAAACTAGAAGAAACATGAATGATAATGAGAGTTGCGGCACAAATCTCTAATCATAAGAATGGAGCAAAAGCCATATGTAAACTCCACTTCTCTTGTTGATAATGCTAAAAAGTACTATTGTTTCCCAATGATTAGTTTACTGTCTCTTCAAAAGAGGAGAAGAAAACAAGAAGGAAAGGTAAGGGTTAACTCACATTTTCCATCATTCTTAATGAAGTTTCAACTGCAGATATCATCAAATGTTTATGATCTCAGCAGAACCTAATTACCACCATACAGCAAATTAAGTTGTGTACAGGACCCTAGAGAGCAGAACTGTAAACCAGAGCATGTAGAGAAACTCATTGAATGAAAAATATCTTGCTATGAAAGGTGAGGGTTAACTCTAGCTCACAAACAAGTATGTTTATGCAGCTCCTCATGCACTAACCCAGTATGCTTATCAAACATCAATCTACAATATTATCAATCAAAGCTGGATATTATAAGTTTACAACAGCCTAAACAAGTCCTTGGCAATATACGGCAACTTCTGGTCAACTAGTAAGCCTAAAGATGCCAAATCATTTTCATTGACCACTAATTACAGAATGAACAGTAATAACCTGCATGTTCCAACATCCTAAAGTAACCATTATGTTAACAAACATGGGAGGAAGAAGTGGCTCTTTTTTTAATATTTAAGCTCTAGAGTTTCTAATACATACCACCTCCAAATGCTAGTGCCACAACACATGAAACTGAGAGAATCTAAAGATACCTAGCGACCATACAACATGAAAGAGAAAGCTTTACCATCAAAGACAGTGATTCTCAGAGATTTGCTATATCACATTCTTCATCAGCTCAACTTGTGATCCTCCACCAACAGTTTTTGAGAGGTAGAGATAGATAACATGCTAGTATATTTATCATCACTAACATTGATTTTGTTAGAATGAACAGAAGCCTACTCATAAAATTTAAAATACACATTTTCCAACACAAATATATTAAGGTGATCTTAAAGGGTACAAGTGACTTGATGGGTTACTATGTAGTAAAGAAGTGAATTTGATCTTGCAAGCAACCTCCACCAACAGTTTTTGAGAGGTAGAGATAGATAACATGCTAGTATATTTATCATCACTAACATTGATTTTGTTAGAATGAACAGAAGCCTACTCATAAAATTTAAAATACACATTTTCCAACACAAATATATTAAGGTGATCTTAAAGGGTACAATGTGACTTGATGGGTTACTATGTAGTAAAGAAGTGAATTTGATCTTGCAAGCAACTACAGGCACCCCACATGATGGGAGAAATTTTCAGAGATATACTAATAGACTTTAAAGAGATTTTACATTTCATAACTGTAGCTCGACTTTCTTCGCACCCCCTTTTGAAGAGCTCGAATTGGTCCTACAGTTCGGACTCCTGTCACGGTTCTGAATCTAATCTGGCAAATCATCTTGGAAAATCGATTTTGAATCAAATAATGCCAAAATTAGACTACTTTGCTAGATTACAGAGTCGCCACCTAAATATTTTGTTTTGGGGAATTTAGGAAACCCTGACTCGTGCCAAAGGTCATGTGTCCGTCATCACCAAAGGTGCCTCGGCTCGGGAACTTGGGTACGAGAGGGGAAGGTCCTAAAATTAGCACCCCCGCTCGCCCGATCAGAGATCGGCCTCTACTAATCATGATATGTTGTTTTATAAACCTCATGTGTTCTTGTTTGTCTGGTTATTAGCTAACATTATTATGTGACGCACACAAGAAAGTATAGACTAAATCACAAGACTTGGAACGAATTCAACTCATGTTTGCTTTCGAAAATGGTTTGAATTTGCCACCCTCAAGTGACTAAAACGCGGATTTGCCATCAAACATGATTTGCCACTTTGCAAAGTGGGCTTAAAACTCTCATTCATTGAATCATTCCAATTCAAGCAACAAAGCCTTCATCCACAAGTATTCATACAGTTAATCACTTAAGCGAATAGCCTCATGGCAAGCATGCTATCATGGCAACATACGTATCTCATGCAGTATGCTAAAGCGTAAAAGCTTACCAAGTACTCCAAGCCAAAACAAAAGCTAGTTAGAAACAATGCATGATCCTAACTATGTTAAGATGCCTAATGCAACACATGCAACATGAAATTAATAGGCTTGGCTACTAAGATGGCATATGAATGCAGCAATTTGATAACATGCTTTGAAACACGTATTCAAAGAAGTATTGAAATACGATGCAGTTTGAATGATGCGCCGAGCCTCAGTGCATGCAAGACAAATGAATGGATGCGAACATGCGAGCATAAAGTATGCTAATTGAAAATGTCCCTAATCTAACCATCAAAGAAGGTAAATAAAAGGGAGAAAGACGTGGGGTTGGAAGACATGCACACACGCATGCATACTTATTACAACCTTGTGCCCTCTCGAAGGAGGGTCCGAATGAATCAGCTAAGCTACACTAAGCTAAGCTAATTATTACAAAACAACTAATTAACTAACTTAGCTAATTAATTACAAAACAAAATAAACAAATAGTTAAGCTAAGCTACTTAATTATTACAACACTTAACTAATTAGCAAATAGTTAATTAAATTACAATACAAATGTACACTAATTAAACATTTAGAGCACTGAACTACGCTGCCACAGCTCTGCTTTAGGAAATGTAGGATGCATGCACTCGGCTTTCGCCTCGAAAAGCCCTTCGGTTTGCTCTTTAGAGGCTCTGTTTGTAGGGTTGACTACACTCTAGAACCTTCTGCTCCAACTTACCAATTCAATGCTAAGGATTGTACCAGTGGCCTACCGGCCATGATTGTTTTTTGCCAGCCCCCTGCCGGCCAAAAATGTGCCTCTGCCAGCCAAGGGTGAGCCACTGCCGGCCACCAATGAGCCATTGCCGGCCACTGGTGCTCTGAGTCAGCATACTGCAACAGAGCACAAACAGAGGAAAATAGAGGGTTTTCCAAGGGTATGTTTGTACTATGCCCTTCCTTATCATCTTAAAACAACAAAGGAGTGGCACTCTTGGATCCAAAACCACCAATCATGCATTTTCAATGCATGATGGACAAAGATCCAAGATGTACAATTTCAATAAATGCACAAAAACAAGACTCTAGACCACTACCTTGTCGTGAATGATCAAAGGCAATGGAGACCAAGGAGATGGCTCATTTCATCACTTTGAGTATGAAATGCTCTAATCTACCTTGTGTTCAATATAACATCCGATTGAACACATGCAATGCAAACACAACATGCTTGTCTTGTTCATGTTTTACTTGTCCAATTTTGTTTATACATTTTACATTGCCAAATCATTCTTTAACTGGTTAGTCCAAGGTGAGTGTCCTCTAATGAGAGAAGCGTCAACCAAAGGATGATTTAAGACATGAGAGAGATCATGCCATTGGTTAGTAGACATCCTCAAAAGAGGATTAAAACCATTAAGCACAAGTCTCAATCTCAAGCTTAAACACAACCTTAAGGCTAACCAACCCTCAAAGCAAATGAAAAATTGAAGAAATGAGGGAGGTTGTAGATATTTCAGCACTGAAATGACATGCAAAATGATACCACAACATGCAAGCAACTCATGCACAACATGTTCAAAAGCCAAAAACACCAAACTAGTGAAGATCACTACACTGTAGGCATGCAATACGAAGCTCAAAAGGTGCAAACACTTCAAAATAGTCCTAAAATAGCCTAAAAGGAGTTCTAAAACATGCTTGAAGTAAGCTAAAAATAACTAGAATAAAAGGCCAACACATAGCACAAACTAGACTATTAAGCACAATTGCACTACAAGCATACAAAGCAAGCCTCAAGTGACCAAACCAGCCAAAACACTACAACAAAATGCACATTCGGCGACTAAACAAAATTTAGTTGCCAAAAGTTGTGGAATTGGCGACCAAACATTTTTTTAGTCGGCAAAAGTAAAATATTTAGCTACTATTTTTTTTTAGTCGTGGTATATTGGTTTTTGGCGACTAAAAAAAAATTTAGTCGCTAAAAATGCTAGAATTGGCGAAAAAAAAAAAACATTTAGTCGCAGTATATTGAGTTTTAGCTACTAAAATCATTTTGTCACTGAATGGAAAATAAAAAATAATTTTTTTACCTTTGGCGACCAAAATTTTAGTCGCTAAAAGTTTATTTTCAGCGACAAAAAAAATTTTAGTCACCATATATTAAGTTTTGGCTACTAAACCATTTAGTCGCCAAATGAAAAATAAAAGAAATATTTTTTTACCTTTGGTTGCCAAAAGTTCATTTTCAGCGACAAAAAAGAGTTTTAGTCGCCAAAGAATTAAATTTTTTTGGAGGGAGACATTTCAAATAGTTTGGCGGGATTTATAAAAGAATTTTAGTGACTAAAAATATATTAGTCGCTATTACTCAATCTTTGGCTGCAAAATATTTAGTCGTTATTTATTATTATTTGGCGACAAAAAAGTTATTTAGTCGCTAAAGGACAGTTTCAGAATTTGTTTTAGAGGGAAACAAATTATTTTTGGCGCCCGATATATTTACACTCTGTTCTGTCTCTCTCACACACACACGATATACACTTCTATCTCAAACACTACCAAACCTCACCCCCACTCACCACCAGCGGTCACCACCGGCGCTCGCCACCGTCGTACTTCGCCACCGCTACATAATCACAGGTATTTTTCTCTCTCTGTCGCTCTCGGGCTCTCTTCCTCTCAGTCACTCTCAGTCTCTCTCCCTCTCTATCCATCTCGCTCTCTCTCCCTCTCTGTCCATCTTGGCCTCTCTCTTTCTCTCTCTGTCTATCTCTTCCTCTATTTCCCCATTCCTCACACTAGCACTAAATATGCTAATTGCTTAATTGTGTGTTAATTTTCTCTCGGTCTCTGTTTCTCATTCTTTGCCCATCTCCTTAATTTTTTCAACTGTACAAACCCTAGCCTCTTTTTTTTTTTTATCCAACATTTTTGTTTGGTACTTGGCGCTTTTATTATTCTTTGTAAATATTTTTTTCGTATCTAACATTTGTATTTCATAGAAAAGAATTATAATTTTAACACTATAATGGACAAAAAATTCATACTCTTGATTCAAGTTCTTTCCAATGAATTTTCAATTACTCTTGAGGCGATCAATTGAAAAATTCAATAAGTTTGCAAGTTCTTTTTGTGTTTCTGTTGCTGAATTTGTTACTTTAGTTTGAATTTGATCAATTCTACTGCCACCATGTAAGGGCACTAAACCAAGAAAAAAAAATGCCAATTCGATTGCCATTTATCAAACAGTAAAGGTTATAACTTGAGTGGTTGATATATATGTAAACATGTAATTGTACTGTAATATTGAAGCTATCCCTCAACCTTAGTTCATATCAATTATGTTCAGCACATATTAATTATGACTAAACACGTGTAATTCATTTTTATGTGAATTTGTTTGAGTCAATGACACTGCTAATTCTCCTAGGGATTGTCTCGGGTGTTATGTTAACGGTTAGCTGGAAATTGTGTGGATTTTATATTTGAATCTTGCTTGGCAAAATTGAAGATTGAAATGCTAGTTATAGCTTTTTTATTTTTTTTATATCAATGAAACCATCTGCAACTGTTAGGAAGTGTTTTTAAACATAAAAGCTTGTTTTGAAATTTATTTTTGAAAAAAACATCATAATGTTTGCAAATATAAAATTACACATTATGCTGATATTGGGGCGGTGATGTATGTTAACAATTTTTTGGAGATGATTTATGCCAAAAAGTCTAACCTTATTGGCCATAGGTACCTAATGTACTAAAATTTGCCCCTTTTTTGGGTTTATGTCCGTTTTATACTCCTGAAAGTTTCAAGAAACTACCTTGTTTAATTTCCACAATGAGCAAGTTTTTTGGAGAAATTCATCAAAAAGCGGAAGATTGCAAATGTTGTGTTTTCCTTTGGTGTCTAGAAAATGTTATATAGATTTTCTGTGTAGTGTGAAAGTTATAGATACTCATTTCTCTTGAATAGGTGAGGAAAAATTTGTTTGGATCCACGGAAGCCACATATTCAGGCTACACTTGTTATACTGGTATTGCAAATTTTGTGCCTGTTGATATTGAGACCGTTGGATATGTTAATATTTCATTATTTTGTTGCTTTATAGGTTTATATATATATATATATATATTTATCTTCATAGACTTCTTTATTCTGTACCTTACGTCTTGAGGGGAGAGGCTCAGCTGGCAATGGAGCTTGATAAGGCTTGGCAGTGAAGCATCGAGTCAGGAAGTCCTATAGATGTTGTCTCTTCTCTAAGAAGGTAAATGCAATGTTTCCTTGTCAAAAAATCAAAGTAAAATTTGATTCATATGAGCCTTCACCCCAGAATATAATAACCTTACAAATGAAGTCAAATTTTAAAAAGTATACTCTTAAAATGCCAAAGCACATTCTTACATGTAAGGGGAGGGATTGCACCATTTTTATGAGTCTTTCAATGAGAGGTTGTGTGACCATGTGAATGACATTTTGCTTCACCATCCAATTCTCACCTCTCTCTCTCTCTCTCTCTATATATATATATATATTCTGAATTTGAATTATTATTATTATTATTTTCTATCATGTTAGATTGGAGCATGTGTGTGGATTTTAGCTTATAGTCGTATTTTGGTGAATTTCAAAATGTGCTTTGGGTAGGCTATAAGCTTCATAATCGTGCTAATTGGTATGAAACGGAACACAAATTAGCAGGTTAAGTTAGACTTCCTCACTGGAGTGCTTAATTGAGGGATTTTGCTTTAAAAGAGAACATCTATGAAACAGCAACTACATTGTTCTTATTCGAAATTGTTATTGAATGATGCAACAACTACAATGGAGGTTTTTTTCCAATGGAGGTGTGTAGACACCCCATTTTTGACAGCCCATAAGACTTGGGCGTTACTGATGGTTTACTTGGTGATAAAAGGTGTGCAGGGCAAAGATCCAGTTTCTTCGGCAAGGAGAGAGACAAGTCTCAAATTCACACCCCGTTTTGGACCAAAGCTATTTTGGATGGTTTTTAGACCTTAAAACCCTCTCTTTCAAAACTTTTTTGAAATAAAGTTTCTGCGATGTTCCGAGGCTCGCATTTTGTCAAACGTTGCGCTTTTCGGTAAACCGAGCAGGGACAAAGTAGAAATGAATGAAAGAGAGATGAAATCTTTGAAAAATCTTTCAAAACACCTTGCTTAGGGGTTTGAAGTTGAAGAAAGGAGGGGAAGAGAGAAGAAACCAAGTTGGGGGAGAAGACAGGCATGAATCTGGGTAGAAGGGAGTCTAGCAGTCCTCGCTGAATCGGACTTATTAATCTACATACTTGGATTTTAGCTATGGGGCCACCACCATCGGAAAGCTCACTTCCGGGGCTTCATTTTTCACTCAAGAATCTCTTAAAGCCAAGTCCGGGTGGGGGAGATATGATCAGTTGAAGTTGGGCATCATCCCGGTTGGATCGGATCTGGGCGGCTTCACCAAAAAGGGCATAACTTTTTGCACAAGAGGAATTTTAATGCAAGGTTTGCGCCATTGGAAAGGTAACTTCCGGGGCTTCAATCTAGACACCCACCAGACACTTTTTGACCTTGGAAGCATCTGTCGGAAATCTATTTATCCGACCGGCAATTTATTGTGCCGACCGGCCATTTATTTTAGCCGACCGACCATTTTTGCTGGCCGACGACCTTCCGAAGTATTCTACAGATTGAGTGGATGCCAGCTGTGCCAGCTGGAGGGCACAAACTGGATCCTCCATGCACGTGTATGGAGGATCTTTGCTCTTGGTTTGAAGCTTCTAAGAGAAGCTTTAGTCTCTTGGCCCTTTAAAGGAAGCTCTCCTCTTCCTTAGACCAGGTTAGAAAACCAGTTGGAGCATTACATACAATCCTCCATATATCTATCTCATCCAAGCCTCCAAACCCTAAAAATCCTTGCTCCATTTGCACTACACCCTATAGCACCACACCGCCACTCCATTCCAGCATCTTGGAGGGCCTTCTCAGAGCTTTGGAGGCACCTTTTCTCAAGCCAAAAGGCTGCTAAAGTTTGGTCTTCAAGGGTGAGCAACATTTCCTCTCTTTTAAGCTTATTTTTGTATCCTTTCTAAGCCATACATGCTTGCATATTTGGACTCCGACCCTAACTGAAAATAGCATTATTTTGAAGTATTTTTCATGTTTGTTTTAGGGTCCTTCTATGTTTAAGGTCTCTAGCTACCATCTTGTATGCCATTTTCTTGTGTAGTATTTTTGGCCTATGTATAAATTGTTTTGAGGCATGTCATAAACTGTAAAGTCGCTCATTTTGAGCCCTTCTTCAACATTGTTGAAGGGCTCATCACTGTTTGAGGCTTCCATTTGCCACTTGCCTTTATATCTCTCTTTTGGCTCCATTTTTGCATGATTTGTTAGCCTCTTATGCTTCTGTTTTTGTGCTTTGGTCCAAACTATAAATGGCCTTATTTTCACCCCGTCTTCATGTTTCATTAAGGGTCTTTTACTGTTTGACGCATCCTCTTTGTACTTTGTGTTATAGCTCTCTTTTTGGCCTTGTTTTGCATAGTATTTTGAGCATACTTGTGCACTGTTTTGGGTTTGATCATAAACTGAAAAATGCCATGTTTTGGGTCCCTCTTCAATATTGTTGAAGATCCCTCTCTTGTTTGGGCCCAGCAGCTGTGACTTGCTTCTTTATCTCACATTTAGGGCCATTTTTGCATATTGGTTTAGCCCTATTTGTGTTCATTGTTTGGTCTTTCTTAAAACTGCGAACATGCTTGTTTTGGGGCTGCCTTGAATCTGTCTTCATGCTTCATGTTCAAATAATGCATGCTTTGTATAGCTGTAGGCCATTGCGTGTGCCTACTTTTGCATTTCGGGTCTCATTCCATGCATCGGGTGCCATGTTTCCATGATTCGGGGCTGTTTTATATCACATTTCAGTGCTGAAATTACATGCTTGTATGCCATATTTCATGCCTCACCATGCCTTGTTAGAGTTTTATACTATGCCTTAGGTTTGGTCCTCGATTTGCGTGCATGCGTGCATGCGTTTCGAGAGTGTCATTTTCATCTAATGGCCGCCGATTTTGGCATGCTTGCGAGCTATCCATGTTAGTTTAAGTCCATCATCGCATGTTGTTGCATGCCATGTTTACTTACATGTTTAGGTTGCGCGCCTAGTATACATTGCTCATTTGCATGTTCATGTTGCATACTTAGCCTCCATGCCTAGGTTGCATTTCATTGAGCATGCATCCCTTGCCTCTTGATCAATCATGATAGGGGTTGGGGCCCTTTGATGTGTTTTGTGCTTGCATTTCATTTGATATGAAAGTTGCAAAACTTGGCCTCTTAGGCCATCATGCGTAATTGATGGCCCGAGGGTCGAGCGGCATACTCCCTTGAGTCCATTACATGATTGGGAGAGTGGCCATGCATACACTTGCTTGAAATTCCATCCCATACACTGTCTGTTCTTGTTGCTGTCAAAAACCAGATTCTACAGGACCTTTCTGCCGACCGGCAGTATTCAGTGTCGACCGGCAATCCTTCATGGGCCGGTAGCTGCATTAGCAGCCGATGGATATTTTCAATGGCCGGTGGACATTTCCTTCAGCTGATGGTGTTCCACAGTGTTCAGGGGACCTATCCCAGAACTTTGGCAATTTTCAGAGAAGCAGGGCAGTGTAAACGGAGGCGGCAGTGGTATGGTACGGACTTTCCGGGCGAGACGGGTTCGTGCATGCATCATTCGCGCATCCCGAGGCAGGGGCTGTGGCCACCTTTCCTTTTGCATTCATTCTGTTAATTAATTAGAAATTCTGTAATAATTAATGTGTTTATTAGTCAGACTGTAATATTTATTTGGACCCTCCGAGTGAGGGCAATTATGTAATAAGTGTGGGTGAATGTGTGTATGTCTTCCAACCCCACGTCTTTCTTCCCTTTTATTTACCTGCTTATGATGGTAGACTAAGGCATATTTAAAATTAGCATATCTTATGCTATGCATGCATGCATTCATGCATTTGTCTTGCATGCACCGGGCTCGGCGCATCATTCTGACTGCATTTGTATTTCAATTCCAAATTGAATACGTGTTAGTCGTAGCATTTCACACGTCATCGTAAATTAGCCGAGCCTATCTCAGTTGCATCTTGCATGTGTTGCATTAGCTATCTCAACATGAACTAGGATCATGCATGTGATTACTAACTAGTTCCTGTTTTGGCTTGGAGTACTCTGTAAGTTCTTTTGCTTTAGCATCCTTGCATGCGTGTGAGTGTTGCCATGACAGCATGATTACCATGAGGCTAGCTGCTTATGTGATATAACTGCTTGAATGCCTGTGGATGGAGGTTGAATTGCTTAAATTGGGATAA
>NW_021028891.1:18174-56918 GCF_004153795.1 Camellia sinensis | reverse complement strand
TTCACCCTCCTTTCTATTGTAGAAACCGGACTCCGATTCCCTGTACAGCCTCTTCTTTGTGAATTCCTCAGACAAACAAGACTTTGCCCTAACCAGCTCTCCACAAATTCGTACAGAATAATAAACGGCATCGCCGAGCTAAATCGTCGGCTTGGCCTTAACCTCGATTTAGCCGAGCTATTCCACCAATACTTCCTTGGTCAGAATGAAGACGGTTGGGTATATTATTTAAGAATAAGACGCCGCCGAGAAAAAATAATAAAGAACACCCCAGACAAAGATGTAAATGACGACGATTTTTTCTAGATTTTTGGTAACTTTGAGGACCAGGAAGCCCAAATACCAGGAGACCGCATCAACTGGAATAAAGGAGTAGCCGGTATAATTACCTCAGCTTAGTTTTGTGCCTTCTTTGCTCTGTTTATAAGTTTGGCACCGTGCTAACCGTTGGCTTTTTCCCTTATGCAGATTTGGACCATCAAAAGTCGTAGTATAGTTATCCCAACCTAGACGCACTTCGCGCCGCATTAAGATATTGTGAACGAGGTTGGGCCGAGCTACTCAACTTTGAGCCGACATACAGATACAGTAGTAGAAGGAAGACCAGGGTAATAGATTTTCTTCTTGAACCCTCTCCTTAACCTAATCCAACCCTTCCACAAATCAATCTTATCCCATTGACTGCAAAACAAGAAATGGCCAAAAAGATAGCATTAAGAGCCCTCATCACCGAAACAAATCAGGCCGAGGTACCACAAGCCGACCAGACACAAGAGGCCGTGGTAGCCCTTTCAACTGCTTAGTCGTCCTTATCTCGGCCAAGCAAGCGCGCTCGGACTTCCACCACTGAGCCCCGCCTTGTCGACGAGGATGAATCCGTGCTTCCCCAAACCACGCCACCGAGCCCACAGCCTGTGCATTCTGATTGGGCTAGTTCCTCTAAGTGGGCCCTGAAGTTATCATACCGAAACCGAGCCATTCGAGATACCGATTCAGTGGTGGCAGACAAAGACCACACGCTCGCCTTCAACTTGACTAAGAGCGTGTGTTTGCCCCCTGACATGGAACACCACGATCATCTCACCGAGCTGAAAGCCATCTGCTCGGCCACCAAATCGATGGTGTTGGTGAGTATTTTTTCCTTTGTTTTCTCCTTTTTGTGAGGCTTTTTGGCGATTAAAAAAAATTTAATAGCCAAAACTGAGGCATTGGGCGACAAAAAAGATGTTTAGTAGCAAAAAATGAGACTTTTTGGCCACTAAAAAGAAGTTTAGTCACCAAAAGTGGTAATTTTAGCCCGGGAATTAAATTTTTTAACGACTAAAAAATAATTAGTAGCCAAAAGTATAGAATTGGCGACTAAAATTATGTTTAGTCGCTAAAAGTGGTCTCTTTTTTTCTAGTAAATAATTTATTTTTACATAAATTATGTTCAATAAAAAATAATTATCTTTATATATATACTTTTATATTAATACGGGTCTATGTACTACATAAAAAATATATGTTGCATATATAATCATATGGTATTATAGAGGCGTAGTGGAAATAGTGTGTTGTATAAGGTTTATGGTGTGAGAGGGGTTGATGGTTCGAATCTCTACAAGAGCAAATGAGAAGCTAGTGAGTGTAATTTATTTATTTTTTCACAAATGAGCTTTGGGCGACTAAAAGGTTTGATCTAAATGTTATTAATCACACTTAAAAGGTGTGATCTAAATATTTTTAATTACACTTAAAATGTGTGATCTAAATGTTATTAATCACTCTTAAAAGGTGTGATTAAAAATGACCCCTTTTAATCACACTCCAAAAGATCACACTTTAATAAAACTTAAAAGGTGTGATTAAATAACATACATCACACAAAAAAAGTGTGATCTTTATCTGTTTTTGTAGTAGTGGTGTGTCCCATACCTCGACATGTCTGTGTGTCCAACATGGATACGACACTTGTTTTGCAGTGTTAGTGCTTCATAGCTTACCAAGATTCCAAAATCACCTATCTGCACACGATGGTTTAACAAAAGATATAGCATCAAAGGAAAGTTTAATTACATTTATAATTAAAAAATGAAAAGTTTTTAAGGATGAAATACAAGATTATTGTTGCCCAAAGTATGATTATATTCTAATGTGGCGTTCATAACAACAAAATATAACTATGCCAACATGGCAAATCCTTAATGACGCACGACAAAAATATGTTAACAAAATTTAGATCAAATATTTCCTTTAAGACAAATTATGTTAACATGCGGACTAATAATATGAAGTGTCTAATATCATGCTAATCACACTATGAATATCCAATTCATTTTGCACTTCTGATGTATACATAAAAATAATAGAAAATTGCACCAATAGTCCTTATACTTTACCCCTTGTGTCATTTTGGTCATGTAATTTCAACTCGCTTGATTTTGCGGGTCATTCTATTTACACACCACCTTCTCTCTCAAGGCAAACCAATAATTAATTTATTTTTTATTACAATTTTAACCTTAAGTGAAATAACTATAAAGGACAAGTTATGATACACACCATTTGTGTATTTACCATAAAGGACAAGAATAAATATAATATAAATCATCAATTTCAAACTTATTCCTTACGTATCTTCTCTGTTAAGAATCCAAAAACCCTAAAACCAAAGTAAAAAACCCTTCAATAAATAATAAAAAATATAGTATCATTGAAGATTTTGATTGGATTCAATGAAGGATGCATCTGACAATTCTCATTCGGAACAATGGAGCAATGAAAAGGTTATTTTTTGTTGTTTCTGTCTTCGTTTTCGTTTATGAGTGGTAAACCGTTGTTCGGTTAACCAGAGGTGAAAAATATGTCATTGTTCGAGAAACTACAATCGAACAACATACATCTGTTCGACAAACTACAATCGAACAACTTACATCTGTTCAACAAACTACAATTGAACAACTTACATTTCTTCAACAAACTATAATCGAACAACTTACATTTGTTCGTACCGCTGAATAGTTATAATTTTTTTTTTCCTTTTTTCAGAACTATGCGTCCGTGGAATGAGAACTCACCTACTGCTTTACTTGAGCACAACGTCTTCACCACTGCTTAACTCTGTGTTAAGTACCAACACAGTGTTCACTGGCTGAAACTGAGAATGGAGGGGGGGAGATGGAAGAAGGTAGGTGTGTGAGGGTGTGTGAGTGAGTGAGGGTAAATATGGGAGTTTATGTGTATATTGTTGTGGATGGGTGCGTGAGGAAGGATAAATAAGTAAATTTGTGGTGTGTGATGAGCAAAATATATATTTACCAAATTATTAAACGTGTGCTCTTAGAAGTAGTTTGCCTTGAGATAAATTATGGTGTGTAATTAGAGGCACCCTAATTTTGCACCTTACTTTCAAGTTTTTTGTCAATTTAGTCTAATTGAAAATGGTGGTTACAATTTCACTGAAATTTCACACGTGAACAACATACGCCATGTTTTCAAGGGTAAGATAGTCCATTCGCCCATACCCCATCCAACTTTGTAAGCTACACTTCGGTGCGTCTAAATGCACCTCAAACTTGTGGTTGGACATCTCATTTCTTTGAGCATCCTAATTCTTGAATTCAAATTTTGTTCTTTTTCTTTGAGCACCCTAGTTAACACCAACTTTACCCTCATCCATCCCAACCCCTCCACACCACCACCACCACCACCGCTGCCGCCTCATCATCTCTGGCAACATCTCCCCGTCCCTCCCCACAGTGCGCAGCGACCTCCCATTCTCTCCCTGCAGCCCGACACTAGCTCCCTTCCTTACCCGTCAAACTATACCCCTAAACCCCGCCTCCCCTCTCAATTTCCTTCCCCGCCAGCCGTTATGACCACTGCCGCCCGATGCGATCTCCATAAATTTCGTTTGGTGGTCTATGTCCTAACCACCACTATTTGTTTAGTGGTATACGTCTGCACTAGCATCTTTTTGGTGACGGTGCTCTAAAATTTCAAATGAAGGGGAAGGAAGCAAGGACGAAGGAGAATTCTGGGGTGGATGTGGCTGGCAGCAACGGCATCTAGGTGAGGAAAAAGGGATGCGGTGATCGCCCGAGTGGGGTGGAGAGGGGGCATGGAGCGTGGGGAGCGACTGGGGAATGGTGGGTGTAGTTGGAGAGGGTGGGGAGAGGAGTTGGAAAGGGAGGGGACTCAAGTAGCTATCGGAGCTGCTAGTGGCACCAGTTAGCTAGGGTAGAAGATGGTTGAGGATATTTGGTAATTTCATTTAGGGGTATAATGAGGTGCATTTAGAATCACCTGTTACACTTAATTAACTTGCTCAAAACTAATATTATATATATAAAAAGAGAGAGAGAGGAGACAGTTGGTGGGCGGTAGGGAAGGTGAAGCGGAAGAGGGATTTAGGTAATGGAGAAGGGGTGTTGAGGATGAACGCAACAAAGGAGGAGCACGACGCAACAATGGCGACGAGGAGGTAGCAATCTATCTTTCTAGCAGAGGCAAAGATCTTCAATGACAATGGCAAAGTCAATCTCAGTCGATCTTCTTCCTCTCCTTTTCCCCCTCTTCCTCTGACTCATTCACTTTATCTTCCCTCTTTTTTTTCCCATTGATTTGCGGTGGAGGGTAAAATTGATTTGACAAATAGAGTGGTTTGCAGAAAGGCGGGTTTGCTGTGGTTGAAAGGGGGTGATTTGGCAGATGAGGAGTTTCACCGTAATGGGGTAGTAGAGGGAAACTTTGCTGGTGGTTGGGATGGTTATTGATGGTGACTAATGGAAGTGGCAGTGGAGAGGGTTGAGGTTGTTAAATGATTATTTTATTATTATTATTATTGCTAGGCGATTGTTGGATGATGTTGATGAGGTGGGTTTCAAGCTGGCGGAAGAAGGTTTGGGTGGCAAAAAGGGGGTTTTGGTGATGGTTGACAGAGTGGTTGATGGTAGCTGATGGTAGTTGGTGGCAATGGTAGTGGAGGGGTTTCAGCGGAAGAGGGTTTGGCTGGCAGAAGCGGTGGTTTGGGAGGGTGGAAGATGGTGGTGATTGCCAGCAGTGATGGAATAAGGTGGTGTGCATGGTGTAGATAGGCAATGTTGATGATGGAAGCTGGGGATGGTTTGTGCTGGGTTATTGGGGAGAAAGAAACAATCATCGTGGAGAGTAGAGAGAGAGACAGCTGAATGGACCATTATGCACCTGAAAATTGGTTGGGTGAGGCACATGCGAAATTTCCATAAAAAATTGTAGCGATTGTTTACAATTGGACTTAATTGACACAATTTAAAATTAAGGGACAAAATCGAGTTAATTGAAATTACAGAGACCAAAATGACAAAGGGTAAACAATCATATTTAACATAAGAAAAGAACCAGAAACAACGTTCATCTAGTAAGTCTAATTAATATTGCACTTCTACCGACAATATATAATTTTAGAAGATGCTGCAATTGATAAGAGCCAGTATCAAGCCTAGTAAAATATACGCAGTTAGTTATGGAGTAAAATAACCCATCAACTCACATGTTTTTATAGGAAACAAGACACTTCACATGCTTGCATCCTTAAGCTAGGCCAAGAGTGAAGAATTTTAGCAGGGAAGACAATTTAGTGACAGCACAAAATTACCAATATATATGCACTTATAATATGCAAATACAACAATGTACTGTATGAAGATCCATTCTGAATCTTTAGAATTAACTAGCTAAAGAACTTATTATCTGAAATTGATATCAATATAATGACATAAAATTAAATAGTCATTATTCTTTATTAAAATCTCCATAGAAAATGAAGGAGCAAGAGGAAGAAGCGAACCTCTTGAGGCAGCTCATGTGCAAGCAGAAATAGAGTTCTTGACCACCCCACCAACTGATCCATAAAAAGGAGGAAAGCACTTCCCAAAGCCATCCCATCAGTAAAATTGTGCTGAAATGTTAACGTCACATTGAAATGCTTCAGTTTTTAGTCAAATAGATCAATTAAAAATGAAAAAAAATCCCCTATAGAATTGTAAAACACTTACATGTGTGTGTCCATTAAATCTATATTCATGGACAGTAACACCAATCATAAAGAAACAACATTACCATTGAAATTCAAATTAAAAAATAATAATATAAATAAAAAATTTTAAAAAACATACTACACCATCGTAGAAGAGGTTAAGGCAACCAAACATAAGATTTGATGGAGACTGAGAAAGTTCTTTTTCGACCACGGATTTTATATGGTGAGTGGAGCCATTTGGAGCATCTGAAATGTTATCTTTTTCAGGACCACTGCCAGTTTTTGTCTGCAAAAATGAGGATCAAACGTAAGTTTCAATAACAAACAAGTCACAGTAATGATTTTAATAATAATAAATAAATGAATAAATAAAAAGGGGCATGTGCCAATGGGGCGTGAAGACAGTCCTAGCTTTATTGGAACCTTGAATCCAAGCATTTGATATTATTACCACTTTTCTTACCAAGTAAGCTAGCAGGCATCTTGAAGGCCCTGCCAATTTACATGATACAGCTTTGTTCAAATATAAGGAATCCTAACCATTCCCGAATACTTCAAAGGGTAAAAAAGCCACAAGTCTAATGGAAAATGTTTGCATTTTGATAATATCGATACATTGTTATATCCTGGTCAAAAGAGAACCACCCTTGTGATGTGAATTACCCAACACATCAGAACCATGTGACATCATGTTCCCATTCAGGTTCCTCAAACCAAAAAGGTAAGATTTCATAATGGATTATGTTTCCATGAAATAAGATACTTCATCAAATGTTATAACATTTCAGTCAACAAAACATATTTGATATGAAATTGTTGTGCACTAGCAGAACAATCCCACTAGATATATATATTTGTTTCTCAATGTGTTATGTTTTTTACTTTCTTTGCCACAAAACTTTGTGACTTATCGAGGTCTGAATCATTATTTTTTGTCTTGAACAAACAGAAAACTAAAATTAAGAATAAGAAAAGCAACAAACCATATTTCATTTCATGCTATTAGAATATTCTATCACAAGGATATTAGGAACTGTGGAGAAATTATTCTGAATAAAGAAGAAACAATCTATTTTGCATGTAACAGATACAGATCAAAGATCTATATATGTCGCATGTGTTTGTATACATTTGTGGCTAGAAACAACTCTTTAAAAAAACAACAACAATTCTACTCTAGCCCCGCTGCTGCCTGATTATAATTCTAGGTCCACATATGAAGAAATGTCCAGAAACCAACCTAGTTCAGTTGATCATAACCTGCCAGGAAAAATCACAATCATCATACTTTCCGAAGAGATTCAGGCTGATTTTGCTTTTCAAACCCTCTTTCTAAAACCTTCCCTTGAGATGACATTTCTGATACACTTCCATTCTTTTCATTGAGAGACTGCTGTTGAATCGTGTCATCATCGCCATTGCCATCCTTCAACTTTTTATTATTCTTATGATGATGATAGAGAAGAAGGCTACGACTGGAAATTAGTTTAAAAGTGGTTTACAGCCAACAAGCTCAATGACAAGTACGTGAAAAGTGGCTACACATAGCTTCTCAATAACAAGCAAGTGACAACTACCTTACATGCAATCATTTAATGACAAACAAGTGCCAAGTACAGCCACTTTTGTGACAAGTAGTTGAGAAGATACTTACAAGCAATCACCTTAACATCAAGTGCTTCATGCACGACAACTTCAACAAGCAGTTTATGCACAGCCACTTTTAAGTATATTACTACCTTAAGGTTAAAGAAACATAAAAATTGGAAAAAAAAAAAAATTCAATTCAACTACACAAATCTTCACCAACTACTTGGGGTTGGCTAGATGAATCCTAGTTTGCATGTTTGATTAACATCCATAATTTTAGTTGAACAACAAGCTATTAACTTGTGTCCCAGGATCAAAACCTAGCTCTGATACCATGAAAACTAGGTTTAAACTAAACCATGGTATTATTGAATTAATTAATGAAAGATTACAAGAGAAATATGTATAAGAAAACTAAGTAAAACCCTAGAGGTTGACAATGACTAAACTACCCTTAATGCTAAACAAACGCATGCTCAACACTTACTATCTTAACTCATGTTTAGTTTGGTCTTCCTCGTCCCCTAGCATCACCCGTAATGCAGACTGTGTCACTTTTCTTGAGTCCCCGTATATCAACTAGGGTCACTTTTTCTCAATTTCACTTTGTGTATTTACGCTGTCAACCTTTTCATATTCTTAAGGTGATACTACCATTACCTCAATCAATGAAATTGTGCTCTTTTGACCATCAACAGTGTGTTCAAGGCTTTTGAACCATTCACGTGGTCCAATGTACTCCAGTGACACATTTGGATTATGAATAAATGTGCATTTATAATTTATTTATTACTTTGCTAACCATTAATAATTATTTATTATTCAAAATTATTAATTTTCAAATGTGAGATAGAAAGTAACTTTTTCCTATACATTATTAGAAGTAACTTTTTTTTCTATACATTATTAGCGGCAAAATTACAGGAATATATAAAATTGAGATAATTGTTGCATGTGCATATATCTATTGTAAAACAAGAAAGCATGTGACTGAGATTAACAAATAACGTATGCACGTTGCATGTTTCTCAACTTACCCAAAACAGACAAACCAATAGAAAGATCTTTTAAGGATGTGCATGTTTAAGAGGATGTGAATGCTCATGTCCAAAATGAACATGAGAATGAGCACGGTCCACATCATGATCGTGTGAATGAGAGTGGTCACCACCTGGAAATATAACATGATCATAGAAAAACATATTATGACCACCAACAATTAAAAAATGCTACAAAGTGTAGGTGAAAATCTGAAAAGAGAAAAATATAGTATCATCTGCAAATTGTAGGTGAAAAATTGAAATCTACCCCAACCTATCGCAAAACCCTCCATTAAATCCACCTCCTAAGACCAATCAACCAACCTCCCCAAAACATCAACTCTCTATGGTAAATAAAAATAGAGAAAAAGAAGAATTATGCCTCAGTCCCCTAGTAGTCTTAAAAAGTATCACATGCTTTAATATTTAATATTATTACAAAATTACTAGTGGACAAACAACCCTTGATCCACTTCATCTCTCACCAAATCATTTCTTTTGCATGACAAAATCCAAAAAAAAAAAATTTTTAAAAAAACAATCCACATAATCAAATACTTTTTCAAAATCATTTTTAAAGATAACCCTCTCTTTGTTTGTACTCTGCTATGAAGCACAGATAGTTCAAAATAAGTGCCATACCCGTGTCGGACATGGGGACATGGCGACACGACAAGGACACACCATTTAACTAATTTTTTTCAGGGGACACGCCAAATAGTTTTTCCCCCCCTCTTTCTTTAGGGCATTTAATGGATGTTGGATGTTGAATGTTTATTCATTTTTGCTTAGATTTAAATACTTAATAAATCATCCATAAAAAAGATATAAACAATAAGTGTCAATATAAAAGTTATTATTATTTTTTTTAATATCAAATTAGTTTTAGTTTTTGTTAGTTTTAATTGTTTGTGGATGTAATATTAACCTACATAAGAAACAAAAATATATGAAAAAATATTTTATTGTCGTGTCTCTGCCGTGTTTGTATCCGTGTCCCCATTTTTTTGAAATCACCGTATCATGTGTTCCATGTCTGTGTACGTGTTCGTGCTTCTTAGGTAATCTATACTCCTCAACCACCTCATTAGCTACCAAAATAACATCTAAAATTTAACACGCCTCAACAAAGGCACCTTGAGAAGAGAAATGAAATCCCCCAAAACCAAATCTCAACGACATAAATAACACTTTTGCCAAACTTTTATACAAATAAGTAACTAAATAGATAGGTCAAAAGTCACCTATTCTTGAAGAAATCTCTTTATTTGGAATCAAACATATAAAAAAGTGGTCATAAGAAAGCCATTAAGCCCTAGGGACCCATCCTTTTTTACACTTGAAAATCACCTTCCTATTTCCAATCCATCAAGAAGCCTTTCAACAAACTAGCCTTCACAGAATCAATGAGGGACCATTCTAACCCTACTAATCTCGACCTACTCACCCATCCCTCAAAAGAATACAATCTGGAATAAACGAAAAAACCTCATTAATGATTTGATCTCCATTTGCAACCTTAGGAAATAATTTGAAATTATTATCCCATTCCTCAAGCCACTTATTAAGCTTTAGATTTTTTAGACAAAGAAATTTCTTCACCTAAAGACCACCTTCTCAAATTTACTTTTGAAAACCTCTCTCCTTTCTAAGAGATTCAACAAGACCACCACTCATCTCAAGACTCTCCAACTCATTGATCCTAATTAGAATTTTACTTTGTAGTCTCTTTCAACTCTCCGAAAACCTTTGTTCCAAATTTTCAACGACTATTTAATGAACTTTAGTTTCTTCATGAATTTGAAACTTCCCCTTCTCGTGAGGTCTACAACGCTCCCAACATTCCTGGTTACATTTCTTAAACAAGTGATGCTCTAACATATTCTCAGACCTAAAAGAAGTGGGACCCCAATTGATAAATGATCATCTAAGACCCCTGGATAATGATCAAACATTGCTTTAGGAAGCACCTCTTGTCAACACTCAGGAATCTCTCTTCCCAACCAAAAGAATACAAAAATCTATCCAGACTATTACGCACAAAATTTGCCTATGGGTTTGACCAAGTGAACCTAGCTAGCATTTGACAATAGAGGATCAACCAATTCGTACTCTCATAAATGCATCAAAGTCCCTCATGCTCCTAGTGACTTCATCCCCCTTTTAGCATTCTGGAAATTACTTTGATTACATTAAAGTCGCTACCAACACACCAATTTGGAGACCAATGCCTAAACAAGCCAGGCAACTCCCAAAATGATCCCCTAAGCTTTGGGGTATTCGATCCATAGACTCCCGTACGCTACCACTCTCTATTATCATTATTCCTAAATCCTAAACCAACTAGACACTAAAAACTCCCCAACAACTACTTCATATTCACTAATCACTCTCTCATCCCAAATTATCAAGTCCTCTCTCTTATAGAGAGTGGTTCTTAAATATCCATAATTTTTTAACTTATTCTGAAATAGTTGATTTCCCATTAATATTCTTACTCTGTTCTTTAACAAATTCAATGGATGAATACAGAAATTGGTCAAAAATAATTAGCCCACCTATTTTTCTTGGATCAATTCAGAAGAAATATTATGAACCTTTAGGAGAGCCAAACACATATCCTAAATTATACAATAATAACCAAAAAGGATGTTGTAATTTGTTGATTTTTCTATGACATAAAATAAGTTTAGAATGAAGTTTATTTATGCACTTCAAGTATAAATCATGCATCAAATTTCATGGAAAATTATACTTTTAATTATCAAGGCCTTTATACATATATACTACAATAAGATTTGATTTTGAAAGTAATAGAATGCTTCATTTGATGTAAGCGGGAGCGGGAGCGGGGGAGCGTGAGCTGATAGAAGTTTCTTAGGTTGGGAGTGCCTCGGGAAGCGTTTATATATATATATATATATATGTATATATAAATAAAAATTAATTCAAAAATTCAGCATGTATTTATTTTTTGGAGTGGCTTTATTTAAATATATTAAATTTGATGACTTACATTGCTACACAAAAATATAATAGAATCCCATTAGAAAATTCATCACTAATACAAAATATCATTAATTCTTAATCATCTAATCAAATAAAAAGACTTGACAATATATAACTTTATTTATTATACGTAAAATTAAAAAATATATATTATTTATTTATTTATTTTTGAATTTTATTTATTTACTTTAATATCAAATTTTATTTACAAATTAATTTTTTCTTACAAAAAAAAAATTATTTTATGTATGTTTAAGTTGAGAAAATAAGAATATTCAAAAAAAATAGAAAAAAAAAAGAAAGAGGAAAGGAAAAAAAAAAGGTTTTTTTTTTGTTAATATGTATATATATATATAATACGGAATTAGGGACATCAAACGAATAGAGCAGAGGAGAGAAGATGAGAGAAAGAGAGAGAGAGAGAGAGAGACGATTGCTCAGGAAGAAGAGAGAGAGAGACCATCGCGCAGAGTCGATGAGTTCAACACAAGCAAGAGACAAAGTCGAAAGCAAGAGAGACGATCGCGCAGACTCATGGAGAGAGATGAACAGAAGAAGAAGAAAAATAAAGAACGAAGAAGAATAACAGATTAGGGCTTCAACAGGTTCTTCTTCACCCTTTCTCTTTCTATTTCTCTCTCTCTGTCTATCTCTCTCTCTATATATATATTCAATTAGTTAGGGTTTTTATCTCTCTGTATTCGAGTTAGAGTTTCTCTCTGCGTATTCAGCGAGTTAGGTTGTATCTCTCTGTTTTGCTTTTCTTTTCCACCAACGATCCCATCTTGGATAGGATCGCGTTTCTCTCTCTACAGAAACACGATTCTTACACGTTTCTTTCTAAGAAATGCAGAATCGCGCTTCTTACGAAGATTCGTCACCTGGTTGCACGAATCCTGCAACTAAGGTCTAGACTTGGCACACATCCACCTTAGCATCTTCATCTCAGCCACACTCATCTTATCTACATGTTTCTTGGTTGTCCAACACTCCATCCCATACGACATCACTGATCTAATAGCCATTCTATAGAACTTACCTTTTAGCCTAGTGGGTATTCATTTATTGCACAGTACTCCAGATGCACTTCTCTACTTACACCATCTCGCCTTAATCCTATGGGCCACAACCGCATCAATCGCCCCCGCTGTTGTGATAATCGACCCTAAATAACAACAATGTTCACTCTTAGGCAGTTGTTGGTTCTCAATCTTCACTTCTCCTTTGCTTTCATTGTTACGGTTACTAAATTTACACTCCATGTACTCTGTCTTAGTTCTACTTATCCGAAATCCTTTAGATTCAATAGCTTTTCTCCAAATCTCCAACTTTGTGTTAACTCCTTCTATAGTCTCATCCACTAGCACGATATTGTCTGCAAAAAGCATACACCATGGCACGTCATCCTGAATATTTCTTGTCAACTCATCGATAACTAAAACAAAAAGATAAGGGCTTAAGGTAGATCCTTGGTGTAACCCAACAGTGATCGGAAATTTATTTGTCTCTCTAGTAGGCGATCTAATAGTGGTCACCACCCCTTCATACATGTCCCTAATCACATCAATGTCACCCCTTTCTACTCTAACACCCACCATATTATATCTCGGGACACTCTATCATATGCTTTCTCAAGGTCGATAAACACCATATGAATGTCTATTTTCTTTTCTCTATACTTTTCTATTACTCTCCTCCAAAGATAAATCGCTACCATTGTTGACCTGCTGGGAATAAACCCAAATTGATTCTTTGACACCTTTGTTATATCTCGTAATCGGCGTTCCATCACGCTCTCCCACACTTTCATTATATGACACATTAGCTTGATTACTCTATAGTTGTTGCAATTCTGGACATCTCCTTTATTCTTATATATTGGCACTAAAATACTCTTCCTCTACCCATCTGGCATGTTCCTAGTCAACAAAATTTTGCTAAATAACCTAGTCAACTAAGCAACCTCCTTTTTACCCAAGCACTTCCAAGCTTCAATAGGGATATCATCGGGTCCTAAAGTCTTATTTGATTTCATCTTCTTAAGTGCAATCTTCACTTCAAAGTTCCTGATCTTGCGATAAAACCTATAGTCTTGGTTTATCGTATTACTGGCCATTTTTTCCTCTATTGCCGTACCTCCATGTTCCTCATTTAATTGTTTCTCAAAATAGTTCTTCCATCTTTCCTTAATCTCTTCATCCTTCACCAATACTTTAAAATCCTCACTCCTGATGCACTTAACTCGATTAAAATCTCATAAAATTATGTCATAAAATTTATTTATTATATGTCATAAAATTATAAAATTAATAAATACATATCATTAAATTTTTAAAAAAAAATTGTTCTTATAAACTAATTAGCAAAAATATATATATATATATATATATATAAATATAAGACAAACTGAGAGAAAAGCCACAAAAAAAAATTGAAGAAGAAAAATAAAATAAAATAGAAGAGAGAGAGAGAGGGGTTAGAATCAGCATAAAAGAAAAGAAAAGAAAAGTCAAAGAGAGGAGAGGACAAAACAGAAGAAAGAGAGAGTGACTGAGAGAGAGCAAAGAAGAAGAAGATGAAGAAGAAGAAGAAGAAGAAGAAGAAGAAGAAGATCAAATGAAGAAGATCAAAAGAAGAAGAAGAGAATCGAGCAGCAAACCTTCGATAACAGTGAAAGCAATGACCAACGAACAACCAGCAGAGACCAGGGAGCACTGACGAGTGACGACCGACCACCGACGAGCCACCAACGACCACCGACGAGTCTCTCTGTCTCTTCTCTTCTCTCAGTTCGAAACTAGGTAAGCAATTGATTTTTATTTTTATTTTTTTACAAATTGACCCCCACTTGAAGTTTCAGAAATTATATTTCTGACCCTGCAGTGTCCTGAACGTGTCCAGACATGTCCTTTACGTGTCTGTGTGCAAAAAAACAAAAAAAAAAAAACAAAGGGACACTCTCTTCAATGTGTCGGACACATGTCCACCGCGTGTTTGTGTCCGACACTGATACGCGGCCCTCAGAGAGATCTCCGTGCGTCATAGCCTATACCTAATCCCCCCCTCCCAAAAAAAAAAATGCTCTTAATCAACTTCCCATCGAATTTTTCTATTTCTATTTCTTGAAGAATTACAATGTCTATATTATTCCTAATCAAAACCTCCTTTACCACCATTCTACTTTTCTTGGATAGTTCTCCACTCACATTCCAACTTATAATTTTCATTTTAGAACCACTTCTAACCATGATCTCATTTGCTGGACCATCATATTAATTCAAGAAGTCAAATTCCTCAATTACTAATTCCCTTCCTACAATAACCCTTACCACTCCTATTTCCCCCCCCCCCTCTTCTTTTTTTTCTAACACGTATCCCCTTTTGATCCATTCTCACACCTTCTTCACTTAACTTTACCAAAGACAAACCCTTCTTGTCTAGTACCTAACTTAACCCCCCACCCCCACCTCATCTAGAGAAGGTGTATTCCTCTTTAACTCAATCAACCATTTCACACTTTCATTAAGCTTCCTACCCCTGGAAGACTTAACCCCCTCCCATGATCAGACAATAAACATTCAATTTATGACATACTACCATAGTGACAAGACTCTGAAAAACAAGGAGTAATGGCCTTTAAGATTCTCACTAGGTATAATAGGTTTATCCCCAACCCCAAGTAAATCATCTCTCTTAGAAATTGACACTAGGCAAGGGGTTAAAACAAAAGCACCACTCCTAAAAGAGGGAAAGCATGGTTCCTTCATCAATGAAATCAATCTTATCCCAATAGAAACTGGTAGAATATATAGTCATCTGTTATCTTTTGTGTTAACTTAAGTGAGGGTACTATGGTCATATGGTCATATTATATTTCATATAAATATTTGTCGTTTGTTTTAGGTTTATTTCAAGAACCTAAGAACATTTGTTAAATAAAAATCTTCTTCTCCTTGTTCCTTCTCTCTTTCTCTCTAACCCTAAGGTATCATAGCATCGATTCGACTTTGTCAAGTGTTCATTAGACTCTTGAGATTTCGCTGAGGTGACAACGACGCCTAATGTCATCTTCCGTACGATGATGTCAGCATGACGTCATAGTCCATATGGACGAGTCAAGCCACTCTAGGTCATCTCTCTCTCCTATGTTAATGGTGATTTATATATTTTGATGATTTTTAATTCTTTGTTTTGATTTATTTTGGAGAGTAGATTATCATCAGAAACTTATTATTTGATAAAATATCTTCTCTTTGCGTTAATTATGTTATTTGGAGGTCAAAATGAAGATTAAACAGGTATAACACAAGGTAGCAACAAGCAGTAGTAACAGAGAGTTGCAGAGCAAGAATTCTAGCTGCAAGGATGTCTGGGTGGATGACCACTAAGCTTTGCTCCGGCTGTCACACAGAGGGTATCCTAACCGACCGCGATCATCATACCTCTCAACCGAGACTTGAAGGAACGCCCGAGGGACATCTGGGTGACGACCACCAAGAGCAAACTTTCACTCAGGACCTCCCAGGGACGTCCTCTCTGTGCAATGCTCACTAAATCTGACAAATGCCGAGAAGAGAAAAGAAATGTTTTTGCATCAAATGACCCATCATTCAACGGGAAAAACACACATAGATATCAAGGAATATTTGAGCAATGATTTATACAACCTCCCAACCCATCACCATCCCATCTCTTCAACGGGAAGAAGATGATGGGCTTTGTCAGACATAACAGAGCACCATCTCTATTACATACAAAGACACAGACACAGAAACAGCAGAGAGACAGACAACGACAGATACAACGTGCTAAACATTTTTCCATCTTTCATCAATCACATATTCTGCATCTCTTTGAATTTCTGAAGAATTCCTAAACTGGGTTTTCATTTTCCTTTATAACATATACACTAAGCTTAAGCTGTATGATTATCTACTTCTGACAGTTTCTATTTTTTCTGAGCTTCAATATTGCGTATCTATCTTTGAGAGATTATACTTGTAGCTTTCTTTGAAAGTAGAAACACCTTCATTTCAATCTTGTAAGAGTGCAATACACTCAGTGTTCTTGATTCCTTGAGAGTGATTGTGAATCACCTAAGGTTTGTAAGGTTTTGAAGACTAGTACAATCTGTGTAAAATCTATAGAGGATTGCTCCATTTGTGAAAAGGTTGCTAGCACCCCTGTGAAGCTAGAAAATAGTGAAAAATCTCAAGTGAAGCTTGAATGGATGTAGGCTTGGTTGAAGCTGAACCACTATAAAGTTGTTTGCCTCCTCTTCCCTAATCTCTTTACATTTTTGTCTCTCCTATAACTGTTATAGTATTTGCTATTATTGTGCTAAATCTACAAATATCTTTACGTACCTGGTTTAGTTAAATCCATTACTAATTTATCTAAATCATAATCTGTTAAGCCAAAAATCATTCACTGCATTAACTGTTAGCTACTTCATTGTTAAGTTCATCATTGTGCTTGATCATTAACTATTATTCATCCATCTATCATCAATTAATTATTTGTTGTACTAGTTGTTAATTTTATTGGGTAATTGTTAATTTTTATTTATAGAAATCTAATTCACCCCCTCTTGGATTGCCTTTTGGGTAACATCTAGTGTGTGTTTTCTGCTTTTGAATTTTTTTTCAAGTTCTTGATGGTAATATTCTGATATGTGCTAAAGCTCCTTACCCAAAAATTTTTGATTGTTCAAATATGTTCCTTGGGATCTGAAATAGCCCTAGGAGGCTCTTTTTGACTTTGTTTTGCTTCAGTGATGCTGCTGGGCTGATTTTCTGGTATTTTTTGTGTTTTTCTGGTTCCCTGCTGCTGCTGGGTTGATTTGTTGATGGTTTTTGGTGTATTCCCTGGTTCGGCAACCTTGTTCTTCTTGGTTTGATCATTCTGGCTAATTTATGCTCATCTTTGGCTGTTTGCTGATGCTAGTGATTGGGTAATTTCTTTCCCAAACTCTGTTCCTGTGGGCTGTGTTCCCTTGTGCATTTTTTTTCCCCTTTGAATCTTCTGTTTGCTGCTGGTCTTTGTTTTCTTTATCATGGCTGAGCCAAAACCTGTTGTGAAATCTTCAGTAGCTAAGGATGATGAGTTACCTAAGTCTATTACCACGAAGAAATTAAATGGTCTGAATTATTTGGCTGGGGCTAATGCTACTAAGATTTTCTTGCGTGGCAAGAAGTCGCGTTTTCTTACTGAACTTCCACCTGCTAAGGATGCTACGGATTATGATGATTGGTTGAGTGAGGATTCATGTGTTATAGGGTGGCTTTGGCATAGTTTGGAATCTCATGTTGCTACTACAATGGAATTTTGTGACACCTCCAAGGACATTTGGGACTCCCTTGCTGATTTTTTTTCGAATCACAGTAATGTCTCTCGTGTTGATGAGTTATACGAGCAAATCTTTGCTACCCGACAGTCTAGCTGTCCTCTACTTGAATATTACAATGGCCTTAAGACCTTCTGGGATCAATTATTGCAACATTGACCTTTTACTACTGATTTGGCTCAACAGAAGAAATATTGGGAGGAATTTATGATGGCATCCTTACTTTTGGGTGCTAATGCCTATTCTTAGTTGTTGCGCTCTTCTTTGGGATAGAGTTCTTCCACATCTGGTTACTCTTAGTCATTGTTCTCTTCTGCCTTGATCTCGAGTAGTGGTGACCGTGGAACTAACTGTGGTATTTCTCATGGCAATTCTAGTCACCATGGATCCCATACTGGTTCCCGTGGTTCTCGTTGTGGTCGTTATTCTCATGGTTCTCATCATGGTGGTGGTGGGCGTGGTGGGCGTGGTACTAGCTCTGTGTCCCGTGGTGATCGAAAGTGTTCTCATTGTGATTTCTTGGGTCATTTTGAACCCTGGTGTTGGTAGAAGTCTAGTAAACATGATCATCTGAATTAGGTTATGGATGTTCTATCCTCTCAATCGGCATCCTTTCCCTCTGGTCCTGGTGCTTTCCCAGCTGATTCTCATGATGCACTCACCACTCAGATTAGCAAGCTTATTGAGCTAGTCAATTCTCTTCGTACTACTCTTCCTTCATCCTCTACAGCTACATTGGCTAGTTCAGGTAATATTGCATGCATGGCTCAATCCCAACCTAGGCTTCTAGACTCTAGCGCTAGCTCTCATATCTCTCTGGTAATTCCTCTCTTTTTCATAATCTTCATCCGGTTACCCATAATATTATACTAGCAGATGGATCCTCCCGACCCATCAATGGCTAGGGTACACTTCAACCCAGTCCATCTCTCTCCTTACCCTCTACTCTC
Source organism: Camellia sinensis (assembly GCF_004153795.1). Taxonomy (NCBI): domain Eukaryota; kingdom Viridiplantae; phylum Streptophyta; class Magnoliopsida; order Ericales; family Theaceae; genus Camellia; species Camellia sinensis. The sequence goes on along the minus strand of NW_021028891.1, from coordinate 37,982 downwards.
TATGTTAACTCATTCCATTTAATTTTCTCTATGTTAGTCAATTAACTAAAGTTCTTCACTGTTCTGTAACCTTTTCTTCCTCCTCATGTGTTTTGCAGGACCTCCAGACTAAGAAGATGATTGGTTCAGGGCATGAGAAGGATCGCTTATATTTTCTAGACACTGATGGCTCTCCTCCTACTTCTGTTGTTTTGAGTGCTACCGTGTCTTCCTTACAATGTCATTTTCATTTGGGTCATCCATCCTTGACCAAGCTTAAGTTAGCTATTCCTAGTTCAAGTCATGTGTCTTAGCTTGAATGTGAAGCATGTCAGCTTGGCAAACATCATCGTAGTTCCTTTTCTAGTCGTAGTATTAGTCGTGTGTCTGCGCCCTTTAATGTAGTCCATACAGACATATAGGGTCCTTCTCGCATTCCCACTGTTAACCGTTTTTTTATTTATTATTATTTTGTTATTTTTGTGAATGATTACTCTCGAATGACTTGGTTTTTTTTACTATGGCAACGGTCTAACTTGCCTCAAATAATTTCTAAGTTTTATAATGAAATTTTTACTCAGCTTAGGAAACATATTAAAATATTTCGGTCTGATAATGCCTTAGAATATGTGCAGTCTGTTGTGAATACTTTTTGTGATGATCATGGTATTATACACTCATACATCCTAGCAAACTGGTGTTGCTAAGAGAAAACACCGCCACTTGTTAGATATTGTCCAGACCTTGATGTTCAACATACATGTTCCCAAACAATTTTGGGGTGATGTTGTGCTTACTGCATGTTCCCTTATTAACTGCATTCCATCAGCTGCTTTACAAAACCGGTCTCCATTCTCTCAGTTATACCCCACTTGTTCCCCATTTCCTCTTCCTTGTGTTTTTAGTTGTGTGGCCTTTGTCCATGTCCTTGATTCGGGATTGGATAAGTTATCTCCCCGTGCTTGCAAATGTATTTTTTGAAGTTATTCTCATAGTCAGAAAGGTTATAGGTGTTATCATCCAGAGTCTCGTCGGTCCTTTGCTAGTGGCGATGTTACCTTTTTTGAGTCCTCTTTTTTTTCCTCTTCTAGTCAGCGGTTGTCAAATGATCTTATCTCTTGCCGTAAGGGGGAGTCATCTTTTCCCACTCCTACTCTTCCGGTGCCCTTTGTCTCCCCGTCCTCTCCTTGCCCCGATCATTTTAGATTCTTCTCCACCATCTCCTCTACAGGTTTATCAGCGGTCCCAAGCTCGTTGCATTGTTTCTTATGGCTCGGCTACTTCATTTTCTTTGTCAAAGACTCTTGCCCCTCCTCTACCTATGGCATCTGATGATTTATCTATTGCATTGTGCTGAGATAAATGTACTTGCACTCGGCATCCTATTGCTTATTGTGTTTCTTATGCTCGTCTTTCTCCTAGTTTTCACTCCTTTGTTTGTTGCTTGTCTTGCCTTTCTACTCCGTCTTCTTATCAACAAGCTGTAGACACCCCATTATTGACCGTCCTCAAGACTTGGACGTCACCGTTTGAACACTCGGTGATTATCCATGTTTGTGTTCGTTTGGAGTTCCCGGAAGTTTTGGCCCGCGCGCCTTGCCTCAGGATCCCCGAACTTGACCGTTTAGTGTCTGGTTTTGCACCAAACACTTGCATCTTGCCTATGAGAGGCAGGGTAGGGCTTGTAGACCATCCCCACCCACCACCGGCAGTGGCTAGAGGCCACCGGCTGGTTTTTGCTGCCACCGGCAATGTATATTGCCGGCCGGCACTATTTGTTGCCGGTCAGCACTATTTAGTGCCGGCCGGCACTCCTTTTGGCCAAGATGGCATTTTTGGCCGGCCGATTGCTGTTCATCTGCTTTTGCAGATATTTTTAGACAGCTGTCTTGCTTTTTCTCCCCTCCATACACGTGTATGGAGGGATCTCTCTCTTGAAAAGCTTGTCTTGTAAGCTTTACAAGACAATATAGAGAGAGGCTCTCTCTGGTGGCAAAAAGAGGAGACCAAGGTTAGAGACTTAAGATTTTTGAGAGCTTAGACAGCCATTGTTGAGCTCTGGTTCTAGGGTTTGAGTTACATACATTTTCTATCTCTCTTTCCCTATCTCTCTTTTTTTTCCTTCTTGTGTGTGTAAAATAGTGTTTAGGTCTTATTATTGCACACAAACACCTAGTGTTTCACCTTCTTCTTGAAACTAAGGTTCTAAGGGGTTTGTTTTGAGATTTTGGTGTTGGATTCAAGCTAAAGGAGGCCATTGGAGCACCATTTGTGAAGGAGGCATCAAGGGTAAGAAACTTACACCATTATTCCCCATTTTTGCATTGATTTTCTATCTATCTTAGAGCTATTTTTGTGCTTAGTATATAATACAAAAAAGTTCTTTTTTTAGGCCCTCTTTATTGTTTATTAAGATTGTTTTGGGGTTTGAGGGTAGTTGACCCTTCTTAGGCCTTGAAAGGCCTCATTTTGAGCCATTTTGTGCTAGCTCCGGGATTTTGGTGTTGGGGTCTCTTCACCACTGAAATCTTGAGGGATTTCAGTGGTGAAGATGATGCCTTGAAGTCCCAAGAAGGAGAGGGCCACCCCCTCTCCTTGTTGTCCTTGAAAAGGGCATGTTTTGGCCTCTTGAGAGAGCATTATGCTTGAGTGTGTGTTGAGCATGATTAGGCTGTTTTTCATGCTTATATATCCATAATATAACATGATTTTAAGTTGGTTTTGGTACTCCATGCATGCTTAGCATAGTTGCCATGTAATGCCTTGTTTATGCCTTAATATGCCTTAGGTTGTTAGCCTTTGTTGGAGCATGTTTTAGGCTTAGTCTTGTGAAGATTATGTGCTTATCTTGACATGTTTTAGGTCTGTCCATAAGTGTTTGGGTTGATTTTAGCATGCTTGGTATAGCTCCTTTGTATTTAGGCTTGTTGGCCTTGAGCATATGAGTGTATAGCATGACACTTTTGCATGGATTTTGTGATTTGGGATCATCCTACATGCCATTTCAGTCCCATTTCCATGCTTGTTTGATTGCCTTGCATGCCCCTTAAATGCTTTGGAAGCTTGTGTAGCAATGCTCCATGTTTTGGCCATTGTGCATGCCTCTAAGTTTTGAGTCATTTAGATGCCATCTAAGTGGTCTTTTGGGCCTTATGTTATGTGCTAAAATTCTGTTTTTAGTCATTAGGTCCATCCCATGTTTGGTCTTATTAAGTGTAGTTCAATGCCCCATTGGTTTGTTTTGAACACTTAGGCCATTTGTTGCATGCTTGTCTTGTTTAACTTGGTTTGGCACCATGTTTTAGCATGATTTCAATGCTTATGTTGCATGTTAATTGCTCATGTTTGTCCCTTTCAAGTGTGCTTGAGGGTTGTCTAATTTATGCCTAAGTGTTGTGCCTTAACATACGTATGTGTGCATATGTGTTTAGCCTCCATTTTTGAGCATTTTGGCTACTGTTTTAGGCCTATTTAGAGCTGCCTAATTCATGTTTAAGTCCATCTTTCCATCTATTTGCATTGCCATGTGTATGCTTGTATGCTTGCATAAGCTAGTTGCCATGCCACGTTGCATCCTTAGCTTGCATGCTTAGGTTGCATTGCATTAACATGCATTCCTTGTCCCTTGATGTGGGTGATAGGGATTGGGATTTGGTTTGATTAGTTTGCATTGCATTTGAAATCAAAGTTGCATACTTGGTTCTTCGGGCCATCATGCATGGAAATGCGTGATTGGTGGTCCGAGAATCGAGGCACATGCCCCTTTGAGTCATTACAATGATAAGGGACATGGTTGGTGCATATATTCCTTGAATTGTGCTGCCATGCTTTGCCTTGCCCTCTGTTGCTGTCATTTGCAGATTCTGCAGGAACACTCTGCCGACCGGCAGTGTAAGGTGCCGACCGGCAACAATTTCTCTGCCGACAACTTCATTTTGTGCCGGTGGCCATACCACACTGCCGGTGGAAATTTCATCTAGCCGGTGGTGATCCCCTCTGTCCAAGGGAGCAGTCCTGAGGTTTTGGCAACCTCCAGAGGAGTGAAGGAAGGAAAACAGAGGCAGCCCATGCATGGTGGCACGCTTCCCGAGGCGACTTACTGTTTTCCTAGATTATTTAATTTATTAATTGAATTAGGCAATTTGTAACATTAATTAGCTTGCGTAGTTAATTAATTTGTAATATTCATTTGGTCCCTCCGAGTGAGGGCAAATCTGTAATAAGTGTGCGTGAGTGTGTGTATGTCTTCCAACCTCACGCCTTTCTTCCCTTTTATTTACCTGCTTATGATGGTAGATTAGGGCACGTTTAATTTAGCATACCTTATGCTTTGCATGCGTGCATCCATGCATTTGTATTGCATACATTAGGCTCGGCACATCACGCTAATTGCATCTGTACTTCAATTCAAAAATTGACTATGTGATAGTTGATCGCATCTCATATGCCATGCTTAGGTTAGCCGAGCCTATCTAATTGCATCCTGTATGTGTTGCATTAGGCAATTCAACATGAACTAGGACACGCATGTTTGCTAACTAGTTTAGACTGTATTTGGCAACGGAGTACGATGTAAAGTAATTGTTTCGCTTTAGCATCATCGCATAAGCGATGTGAAATGTTAAATCATGACAAGTATGCTTGCCAAGCGGCTAAATGACTTATGTGAAGATATAACTGTTTGAATGCCTGTGGGTTGAAGGTGGATTGTTTGAGTTGGAAAACTCTTGGAAATCCCGCATTTTAGCCTACTTGCGAGTAGTAAAATCCAAAGCAATTTTTCAAATCCAAACGGATATCAAATGTTTATTTCCAAATTAAGGGCAAATCTAGTCTATAACTTTGTTTTGCTGCGGGCGCAATACCATAGTAATTCTATGGCTAATATATTTGGAATAAAAGAACACATAAAGTTTTTTCAAATAGAATAATCACGGTTAGTAGAGGCCGTACTTTCGGACCGGGCGAAAAGGGGTAGGCTCATAGCTGACCTTCCCCGATCGTACCCAAGCCCCCAGAGCCGAGACAACTCCGGTGAAATGACGGACATGTGGCCTTTCGGCAATCGAGTCAGGGTTCCTAAATTCTCACCATAAAAAAATATTTATGGATGGACGACTCTTGTATCTGGCAAAAAGCAGTCCATGTTTGGCACTACTTTTTCAAAAATCTGTTTTCTCAAACGATTTGCCAGATTTGGACTCTTTGGTTCAGATTTAGAACCGTAACACAAATCGAGTCCGAACTGTAGCGAAGGCCCCTCGCGGGGCGCGTCTACACAAGCTCTGTCCATGTCGGGCTAGAAACATGCCATGGATGAGGAAATGAGTGCTTTTCATCAAAATCAGACTTGGAAACTTACACCTCTCCCTTCTGGGAAACCTACTGTTGGTTGTCGTTGGATTTATACTTTCACATATCATCCTAATGGTGCTGTTGAGCGGCTTAAAGCCCATCTAGTGCCCAAAGGTTATACTCAAATCTATTGTGTTGATTATTTGGAGACTTTCTTTGTTGTGGCTGGGCTTAATTCTATTCGGATTCTACTTTTTGTTGTCATTAATCAGTCTTCGCCTTTATATCAACTTAACATAAAGAATGCCTTTCTTCATAGAGATTTGCACAAGAAGGTCTATATGTATTAGCCCCCTTGCTATATTATTCCTGGTAGTGAGCATATGGTTTGTCGACTACGGAAGGCTTTGTATAGACTCAAGCAATCTCTTCATGCCTGGTTTGATCGCTTCAGTACCGTTGTGCTGACATATAGGTTTTGTCATTCTACTTCTGATCACTTTATTTTTGTTCACAACTTATCTATTGAGGTCATTGTTCTCATTGTCTATGTGGACGACATCATCATTTTTGGTAGTGACTCCACCGGTATTGTTGATTTGAAGCTTTATTTGGGTAAGCAATTTCAAAATAAGGACTTGGGCCATCGTCGGTATTTTCTTGGGATTGAGATTACTCACTCATCTCGGGGTCTATTTCTTTCTAAACGCAATTATGTTCTTGATCTTCTTTCTAAGACTGGTCTCTTAGGCACTTGTCCTAGCGATACTCCTATGGACTCCTCGGTTAAACTCGATGGTGAGACTAGGGCATTGTTTCCTGACATTGGTCAGTATTATTGTTTGGTTAGGAAGTTAATTCATCTTACTGTCACTCATCCAGATATTACTTATATTGTGAGCGTTGTTAGCCAGTTTATGCATGCTCCTTGCCAACCCCATTTTGATGTTGTTTGTCATATCTTGTATTACCTAAAATGAGCTCCAGATCGCGGTCTACTCTGTCATTCCTCTCCTTCCTTGTCTGTCACTGCCTTTAGTGATGTTGATTGGACCGATAGTCGGACTGACCATCATTCTACATCTGGATATTGCACATTTGTTGGGGGTAATCTTGTTACTTGGCGTAGCAAGAAATAATTGGTTGTTGCCCATTCAAGTGTTGAGACTGAGTATCGTGCCATGGCTCATACCACCTTAAGATGTTATGGGTTTGTTTTCTTCTGCGGGATTTTGGTATTCGTGTTCCTACTCCTATAACAACGTGTTATGATAATCAAGCCGCTATTTTCATTGCTAATAACCCCGTGTTTCATGAGTGGACGAAGCATATTGAGGTTGATTGTCATTTTATTCAGGATTTGTTATTGCGCAAGCAACTTGTGACACCGTTTGTACACTCTGATGATCAATTAGGTGATATACTCACCAAACCCCTTGCTCGCTCTTCATTTCAACGTCTATCTACCAGGCTGGGCATGTTCGATCTCTATGTTCTAGCTGGAGGGGAAGTGTTAGACTATATAGTCATATGTTATTTTTTGTGTTAAGTAAGGGTACTATGGTCATATTATATTTTATATAAATATTTGCTGTTTGTTTTAGGTTTATTTTAAGAACCTAACATACGTTAAATAAAAATCTTCCTCTCCTTGTTCCTTCTCTCTTTCTCTCTAACCCTAATCTAAGTTTTCCATACTTTTACACTTCAACTGAAACCATACTTCAAAATTTTCTTCTGAAATAATAATAGCCAAAGTTGTTTAGTGGCAATGATAGATAGAAGTTCAAGAAGCAGTACTACATATAAAATGTAAATAAAAAAATATAAATAAATTTAATTTAAAAAAAACAAAAACAAAAACAAACAAACAAACTAAGCATCATTAAAGTACCAAAGAATGACATCAGACCCGTTGCATACCAAAAAAAGCACGTGGCAATTGATGAAGAAAAGCATCACCTAGCATAGCTCCCGCTTGCAAATAGCAAAAATTCATAGAAGGTAAGCAGCCTTATAACAAAGAAAGTGAAGAAGCAAAATCCCACAGATGTGCCATTTCACCCAAGGAAATAGTCCCCATTTGCTCAACAACCAACTAGTAACTAAATAAAGATTACATTAGTTCGAAAAGTAAAGGACATCAACAACTCAAAGATATCTGAGAGAGAGAAGGTAATGGACAAATTTTATTGCAACATATCAACTCAAAGTCATCCAACCTTTTGTGGATTAGCTATGGACAAATTTTAATGCAACATTGAATACTAAATATCCAAAGCTTAGCACATCCAGTAATCCAAGTAGTAGTCACAAATTAGAAAGTAATCAATCATCATAATTATTGAAGTGACAAAAAAATCAAGCCATTCAAACAGCTTCTTGAATAAAAAAATTTTTAAAAAAAATCCATGTACTCAACAGATGTAACAGCCAAAAACATAGAAGAAAGTAGGAATTCAAATCCATAAACTCAGAGACCATGAAATAAAACTAATAATAAAAAAGGGAGGAAGAATCATACCCTAAATAAAGCCAATGAGTCAACAACTGCCTTGGATGGTTTTCCTTGTACTGAAACAAACCAGAAAAGTTAAAATTAGTATATGGAGAGAGACATGCATCTTCAATACAAGACAATAATGAATTCAGCAAAAACAACTGCTCAAGTCCACAAAAATACATTAGTGTATACAACTTACTAAATATTATCGGCAAGATTATCAAGCAAATGAGGGAAGCCATGCTCACCAAAATTGAAATGCATTAAAAACAAGCAAACAAAGAAACGTAAACTTGTTTTGAGATCTACTCAACAATACACAGATCAATTGGAATTCGTCCAGTTAATTTCACCAAAATGAACAACATTAAATGGTTCAGCAGTTCAAACTCGGCATATCAACCTTGAGGACAGCCACTTTGTGCAAATAATACCCAATTTTTTTTGCTGTTTCTTAAGAAGGAAACCCTAATTCCAACGGTAGTAGATGAGAGCAGAGACACAAGAAACAGGGGATGTATGGATTTGTGCCAAAATGGGGTTGAACGCAACACTGAGTTCTGGCCGGTAGAACATCCGGTTGAGCTGCCGGACGAAGATCAACCTGTGAAATGCCCAATGCCAGATGCTTGAGTTATGAATGTAAGTAAATAAATTAAAGTTTTATGAAATTGACATTGATTTATTATTATTATTATGAGAATATACTAATTTTATATTTTTTAAGTCATAATTAAAAAAAATAATTCATAACTAAATAGAACCTACATAACTAAAAATTTCATTAGTCATAATTAAAATAATGTCATGATTAAAAAAGAAAATGATATAGTTAAAAATGCATATAATATAGCTTTTAAAAGATGGGTATATTAGAATGCTATTATTATTATTAAGGGATTATTATTATTATTAGTAGGGGCTTCCCTCCCTTGCTCTAAATCAAACAGAAATGGTGTTTTCAAAGTGTTATTAGAGAAAATGTATTAGAAATTAGGCACAGAGATTGAGAGTTTGATTGTGCACTATTATGCTAGAAATTGTTAGTTAAGTGTGCTTGTATGTAGTTGGCCACCATGTATTCTTTAGGACTTAATTCTAAGGAGGTCATGGGTTCATATAGCGACTCCGGTCTTTTCCCATTTGATTATTGTATCCGGTCTGTTCCGTAGATTCTGTCATTGTATAATTGTTGTTGTTGTTGTTTCTTATTTTCTCATTTGGAATTATAGGATGTGTTGGGTAGCTTTGTTCAGGTTGGTTGGGTTTAGAAACCAAGTGTTGTTGTCCAGAATTTTGGTTATTCGCTCGAGCGAGGGGTTTGTCGCTCGAGCGAGATGTTGTTTTAGTTCTTCGCTCGAGCTGAGGTTTGGTTGCTCGAGCGAGAGTTTGCGTCTGGCTTGGACCAGTAGCTTTGCATTCTTGGCTCGAGCGAGCTTTTCTTCGCTCAAGCGAGTTAGTTCATTCTTCGCTCGAGCGAGAGTTCCTTCGCTCGAGCGTGTGTCTAGTTACAGACCTGGGGGTTTGAGTCCTTTGCTCGAGCTAGATTTCTTTCGCTCGAGCGAGCTTTTGGGTTGTTGGCTCGAGCAAGGCTTCCTTGGCTTGAGCGTAGTTTTTCTGTGTCTGGTCGCTCGAGCGACCTAGTCTTCGCTCGAGCGAGCCTGTCAGGTTTAAATAGGCAGCAACGTGTTTCAGATCTGTTTTTCTTGCACTTTCATATTCCAAAACCCTAGTTACGAGTTCTCTCTCCCTCTACACACCTTCTCTCTTAGGATTGATCTACTTAGGGTGTGTTTCTACCCTAGATCCTTCATTAAAAAGATAGAGTGAGTCGAGGGCTTCCATTTAATCTGAATAGTTGGCGATTTGGAGCACTTTGGTATTTGGATATCATCTCTGTCTTCTCCATTTGGGTTGTTGTCTTCGAGGTAGAGATTTCCTACTCCATCTTATAAGTTTTGTTCTAAGTTTTAGTATTTTGATATGTTGGTGGCACTTTGGTAATTTTGGGGAAAACCCTAGTTGTATTAATTAATTAACTTGTATAATTAATTTAAGGGAATTGGGAAAAGATGGTTAAATTCATGGAATTGGGGAATTCATTGATTAAATGGCGTAGTTGGATAATTTGAATCATTTGTCTATTGAATTGTTGATAGAGTTATTTTCAGTTTAGAAATAACTGTTTTGGGTTATCGGTAGAGGATAGTCGTGATTGTTGTAGACATTGCATGTGGATTAGGAATAACTGAAACTAATCACATTGGTTAAGTCATTAATTTTGATTATTGCATTGATACAGAAAATACGTGTATTGATTGAGCATTGCATTTGCATACATTGTTTTGTGTGGGAGGAGATAGGGGATGTACTCCACGGTTTAGGGGAAGATAGGGGATGGACCTCTAAACGGATTTTTGTTTGGGAGGAGATAGGGGATGAACTCCATTAGCATCACTATTATGTGCGCTTATTATATTGAAGTGTTTTTACATGATATTGATACAACACTACAATGTGTATCAAACGGGAAGTATGAAGTGTTTTGATATGAGCCTGAGTCTCATCTGTGTTATTGATATTGGAAGAAATGTGAATATGTTATGTAGTTCATTGATGTAAGTTTGGCTAGGTTCTGAGCTTTATTGATAATAATGAGAATTGAAACATGTCATAGACATTAGTGTCATGAGTCTGTATTAAGTTATAACTGATTATCTTGGTTAACCATCTATTGAATGCTATAGCTTTATTCAATGCTTATATTTGGTTTAGTATTTTTCTACTGGGCTGTGGCTCACCCTTTATGGGAACATCATTTTTCAGGTTCAGGTGTTAAGCTACCTCCAAGGACTTAGCTTGGGAGGATTTGGCTTTTGGATTTGAAGAAGACTATCTTTAGTTAATTGTTTCTATTTGTTAGTACATGTAAACATTCAAGCCTAGGGCTTTACTTGTATTGAGTTAGAACTCATATTTTTGTATCCAAGTGTTGGCTTGGAAAGATGTTAGCCCGTAGGGCATTTAATTCGATGTTACATGTAATACTTTTATTTAGTAATACTCTGATGAATGAATTAATAAATTGTTTTCTTTAAATAATGCATGTCAATGATATATATACAATGGGTTTCTTTTGAGAGCGTGACAAAGGCCCACCGGTCAACCGGCGGGACGTCTGGCAGGTTGACCCACCGGTTAACCGATATATTGAAAAAATGCACAGCTGCTTCTGTTTTCTAATGAACCGACAATGCAAGTTTAATGTAATTTTCAAAAAGACCAAGATGAGGAACAATGATAAACCCCAAAAACAAAACCCATAATTCAGACCCCTCAAAAAAAAAAAGATTAAAATTTAGACTATGAAACTAAAAAAGACATATAACATGAGGGAATTTTTAAATTTGGCTGTGATTCCAAGTTCCATGGTTTTCTTCCTGAGATTCTAGACAACTAAACAATGAATTTCGAAAAATCTTGTTCAATATTACAGTCATGATGATGAACCCAAATACCAAATCATTACATTTTGGAATTAAAAGCTAAAGCAGTGTATGAGAAGTTAAAATCGTACCTCTGGCATTTCAAAGAAATAAAAACAGAGCATATCTCTCTCTCTCTCTCTCTCCCTGTGTGACGGCCTTGACTGTTGTGAGAATAGAGAGAGAAAGAAGAGGGTTTTAGGAAGGTTTAATTGATTGCTGAATCATATTACCATTATTTATCTCATAGACCCCAACCTTGAAAAGAGTCTTGACTGTGGTGAGAGCAAAAAAAAAAAAATTATTTCAGTGGCTTTTCTGATCTACCAGCCGATCGTCCCTGCCTTTTGATGCAAGTTACAGTGCAACCATTGGAGCACCTCATATCAAATTGAGAAAATTATCCTTTTTTTTTCCCCTCAGATTTAATGAAAAAAATGGTTCATCATTAGAGATGTGATGCTCTCACATGAAAAGAAAAAAATATTACTTTTACATGTATATATATATATATATGGGCCGTGCTACATCTCTCTAATTTGGAGAGCCCTAATCCCCCGAAAATTGAGACCAAAAATTTTTTTTTTCCCCAAAACGACGTCGTTTTGGGGATTAGGGAGATTAAAGGGGACTTTTTTAGGGCTCCAAATCGTTTCCCATATATATATATATATATATATGATAATATAACACGAACCGATAATATAAATATTAAATGAGTTATTTTAACATTGAACTTTTGTAGGCGTAACTCTAACATGACTCTTCTGAGTTATGTAAAAATCTGTGTTGGCACGTGGGCACAAACCGACTATTGATTCGCTGCTTACTCAAATGCAACTTGATTTTAGTAACTATAAAATCTTAAAAATTTTATTCTTAGGTATTGAATAATAATTTTGTATTTTTGTTTCATTTTTAAATAAGTTATTTTGATGCATGTGACATTAAGCAAGTTTGTTTGAAATAAGTTGCACAATTTACTTATAATTAGATTAATCATATGAAGCGTATTGTATTCAGGCTAACACGATTATACATAGGTCAAATTAGTGTCAAAACAATTGATATGTTTAATTAAATAAATCGTATTAGTATTAAAGTTATTTTGAATACGAACCAGCAATAACACAATATAAAAATTGTACGGAATTGAATTTTTCCCTCACGTTAACTCCTAATAATGTTGTCATATGACCTAAAACTCACAAAAACAATGAGCTTACTGACAAGTGTGTGCCAAAAAATCCCTCAAATGTCTAAGTTAAAAATTTAGGATCAAAACAAGAGAAAAACTCTGAGAGGTGTTATGCGATTAAAATTGCATTACCTCATTTAAATTAAACTCTTGAGACTTTTGTATGTTCCAACACAATAGAGTCTTATGCCTCATTTGGGAACATGTTATTTTAGTAATTTTTTAGTTTTTTTATGAAAAAATATACAGAAAAGTAGAGAAAGTGATGTGATAACTTATAATGATGTTTTGACTAAAACTAAAGGTTGCCAAGCGAGACTTTAGTATAACTATAATTCCTCTCAATGACTTCCCATTAGATGTTTATTTGTTAAGAATAAAGCACATCCTTAAGCACTCTAACCTCACATGTCTTTACGAAGCATATTTGTCTCTGAGCCGACAATAGGGTCAAACAAACCATTAGATTGTTCTTCATTTACTTGGCTACTTAGCTATTTTCTACTCATTTCAGCTCAAGGGCAACTGAGGGGTGTAAATCTGGCCTAGCCTGGCCCGGCCCATGTTGGGCCTTGCGGGCTCCGACCAAAATTCGGCCAGGCTGGCTCACGGACCAAAAAATTAGGCCTATGCCCAAGAGTATTCGAGCCTTGGGAGGGCTGGTGGGTCTGGACTTGGCCTCGGGTTTGGGCGAGCCTAACAACTTTTTTTTTTATAAATTTTTTCTACTAAAAATTTATTATTTTCTACTAAAACATACATTAGACCTTGGGCGGACCGGGCCTTGAATGGGCCTTAAACAGGCCGATGGGCCAAGACGAGCTTCAAAATGATGTCCCAGGCCTAGAGGCTCGGGCCTAAATGGGCTGGGCCCATCTAGACATTAGACGGGTTTGGGGCGCCCACGGGCCAGTCAACTAAGCCCAACTCTTACACAACACGCCGTGTGGACCTTGTTAGCTTGGCCCAACATTCGCGTGGTATGCCCAACATTCGAGGGATTTTATTTGCACCAAAAAAATCAATAAATACTTTTAATTTTTAAGTACACCATGTTTAATTATTTTAAATTTTATTTTACTTTTATTACACCCTATTATTTTTCCCAAATTACCCTCAAGGTAAACCCAAATAATAAATAATAAACGAACAAAAAAAACTAAATTATTTCAAAAACTTTTTAATATAGAAAATAATTCTCAAACACAGAAAAAAAAACTAAACTTATAAGCGTATAAGCATTATAAATACAAAAAAAAAAAAAAACTTTTACATAAACATTATGAAACTTTTCAATATAGAAAAAAAAAAATTTATATTATAAATTATCCATAAGAATGCTCGTGGAAAAGTAAAAATCAAACTTATAAGTACATAAGCATCATGCACTAACAGGAAAGAGTAGTTATCAAGTAATGTACTATTTAAATGACAAAACAAGAACAACCCCAATAATATGCTATTGTTAATCTAACTAATGATCCTTTAATTTTTGTCATAAAAACGATATAGAAAATAATTGATGGCGCTCTACAAAAAATGTGAAATACCTTTATTTGAATACTTACATCATTTTTGATGGGTTTTTCAAAAAATTATTTTAATTATTACTCTCATTCATTATTTGATTTTGTTCAAACTTTCTTATGGGATTTAGGGTTTCAAAATAATAAAAAAACAATGATGTTGATGATAATGGTGAGTTTTGATAAGGTGGATTGCAATTTTGGAAGGAAGAAGAAGAAGAAGAAGAAGAAGAAGAAATAACTTTGATTTCTTGAGGAAGAAGATGCAGAGATTTGAATAGAAATAACTGATTAAGATGTACCATGAGGGAAAAAAAATTACTTTAGAATTTAATATGTGTTATCCTTATTAATAAATTCATATTAAAATATAATATGAATTAAAATTTATAAATTTAAATTAAACATACCGAAAAAAATAGAATACCCCAACATTCGCGCGACACTAAGGTGTTGTTTGGGAAGTGGGTTAATTTTTTAACTTTTTGGCTTTATTTTAGCCTGAGGCTAAAAAGCCTGATTTGGGTAGGCCTTTTTGGTTTTTTTGACTTTTTGACATTTTGGTGAGGCGTCCAGATGTTAAATATCGAACTACCCTTGGTAATACCTTTTCCACTCCTAGCCGACTCCTTCTTCCACGTCAGCGTCATTGTACTTTTTTTAAAATTTTTTTTTTTGACGAGGCGTATTAAATTGGAATTTTTTTTAATTTATGTTTTTGTCATTTTTTTTTGTATACATTAATTTGTTTTTTATTTTTGAAAAATGATTTTTCATGTGTTTTATTTATTTTTAAATTACGCGGCAAATGCTAATTTTTGTTCTTAATTTTTTTTTTTTGGATGAGGCGTATTTTTGTGATTCTTTTTTTTTTTAATTTACATTTTTGTCATTTTTATTTTTATTTGTATACATTATTTTTTTTAATTTTCAAAAATGATTTTTCATGTGTTTTATTTATTTTTAAATTACGTGACAACTGCTAATTTCTGTTTTCAATTTTTTTTTTTTTTTAAACTTTCTTTGTGCTTTTTGGAAAAAGGGTTTTTTCGGGAAAAGTTTTTTTTTTTTTTTTTTACTTTGTGTGTGGTGAGGCGATGCCCCTTTCAACCTGGTTCATGTAGGGGTAGTTTGGTAAATTTATCGTGGCATGGGTTGTTGCCGGGAGCTTCTATTTACACATCTACCTTCCCCTCTTTGCACACACTTCATAAAAAATATTTTTATTATAATTTTTTTTTCAAGTGAAATTACTATTATAGACATCAAATAAACACATTCGGAAGTTGATTGTCGAAAAAATAATAAAAATTCGAAAGTCTACTTCCGAACCAATTGTTTATTTTCGGAAAGCAACTTCCGAACCAATTACTTATTTTCGGAAATCTACTTCCGAACCAATTATTTATTGAAAAAGTTGTGTAAAGAGGAGAATGGGTGTGTGTAAATAGAAGCTCCAGTTGTTGCCAAGCACGTGATGAGCTTTTGTCTCTATTTGACTAATTTAACTTTTTTTGTCCGATAGTGACTAAAATAGCCCAAACTTCTCTTGCCAAACGGAGGCTAAAGTGTGGGAAATGTCTTCATCTGTACCGGTTAGTGGGATTGGGCCTTGATGGGCATTGTTTGGTCCATTAACCCAGTGGAAAGTCTCCCTCTAAAAAATGACACCAGTTACGAGTCTCACTCATTGTGCAAGTAAAAATTTTAAAATAAAAAATGAACAAGGAAACCTCATATTTAAGGGCTCGTTTGAATATTTTAAAAAAATCATTTAACTTTTTAATTAAAAAAAATTATGTTTTGAATGATATTTTTTTTTATAATTAATTTGATATTTATGAGAAAAAAATTAAATTAAATAATTATGATTTAAATATAATATTTTATTTTATTAACTATTTTATACTATTTCATATTTATTAATTATTTTAATCAAATAAAAAAATCCGGAACCAAACACCCCCTAAATCATCTACTACTGACCATCCGAAATTGTAATAAAAGTCTCCCTCTTGTGTGTCTGAACCGGTTCGGTCGATTATTGTTGATTAATTAACCGGGCCCGGTTTGAGAGAGATATTTTCAAAGAACAACCTACTGCTGACGATAAAAAAAAAAAAAAAACCCAAAAATCTCCAAAAACCCAAAACCCTACTCTTCTCTCTCATTTCTCAACACAGCTAGAGTGAAAATTTTCAAAAAGACCAAGATGAGGAACAATGATAAACCCCAAAAACAAAACCCATAATTCAGACCCCTCAAAAAAAAAAAGATTAAAATTTAGACTATGAAACTAAAAAAGACATATAACATGAGGGAATTTTTAAATTTGGCTGTGATTCCAAGTTCCATGGTTTTCTTCCTGAGATTCTAGACAACTAAACAATGAATTTCGAAAAATCTTGTTCAATATTACAGTCATGATGATGAACCCAAATACCAAATCATTACATTTTGGAATTAAAAGCTAAAGCAGTGTATGAGAAGTTAAAATCGTACACAGAGCATTTCACTCTCTGTCTCTCTAGCAGTCATGACTGTGGTGGGAGCAAAGAGAGGAAGAAGAGAAGAGGGTTTTAGAGAGGTTTAATTGATTGCAGAATATGAATCATATTATCATTTTTTATCTCATAGACCTCCAACCTTGAAGAAGAGTCTTGACTGTGGTGGGAGCAAAAAATAAATATTTCAGTGCCTTTTCCGGTCAATCGACTGGTTGTCCAGTCGAACATCTTTGATGCAAGCTACAGTGCAACCGTTGGAGTACCTTGTATCAGATTGAGGAAATCGTTTTTTTTTTTCTCCTCGAATTTGATGAAAAAAATGATTCACCATTGCAGATGCTCTAAGTTAGTGTTTGAAAATATAAATAAAGTCAATAAAACCATCATAATCACATTTGTTTTATTTGCACAAGGGGGGGGGAAAAAAAAAAAGAGTAGCACAAATTACGAACTTAACTTCTATGGCATACATGATGACCAGCATCAGCAGAAGACAATAACCTTTCGGAAAATTGCCACTCAAATGCCACCATATACTACTATGATCATACTATCAAAGTACTTACAAATCTAGACAGACTAACATCCACCCACACAAACACACATGAAATTAATACAATTGCAGGCCAATGAATGGCAAATCGATGAAGTCTATTTCGATGAATGGATTTTAAATCAAGAGATTTGAGATTAAATTTCATAAAAAATATTGGTGAGTTAATTAAGAGAATCTTTGGCATGATTTCAAATAACTAGTTTTATATAGTTACTTGAAATCCATCATGATAAAGCTTGAAATTCGTAGGCAAACTATGAAATCAATATTTGAGTTTCAAAACCATAAATACAAATGAACCTAAATTTTAATCAAACAATTCCAATTCCAATGCCATTACCCTTATACAATGATTTCTAGCCTTAATGACTACATAGGTCTTCTTCTTGGAACAAAATTAAAAAACAATTAATTAGATAACAAGAAACCATAATCAAATTGATGAGAAACAACTCGGAAAGCATAATCTGAAGTTAAAATAGAGATCTTTGGGCAATACAAAATCAAATGAAGTACGGTTTATGATTATGAGAGAAAGAAACAAAATTATGAACTAGTTAAGAAGTTAGGGTTTGCAATGAATGGGGGATGGAGGTGTGCGTACCAAAGCCAGCGATGAGGCAAGAAGCAGCGACGACAGGCTCTTGCACCACGAAGATCTTCAGCTTCTCCATCACCGGCATCTCTTCTTCTTCTTCTTTTTCCTCCTTCGACTGTGCTCGTCTCTATCTCTGTCTCGATCGAAAATTCGAAATGGACCTACAATTCTCTGTAGAAACAACAGTCACAGTGTGGACCATATGTGATCGTGTGTCGGGTCGGGTATAAGGATCCGGAAAAGTTTAAGGGGACGATTTGGCAACTTAACAAAATAATTAAAGTCATCATAAAGATTTTTTTTTCTTTATTTTTTACACAATTTTTTATTAAAAATTTAAAATAAAATTTATTTAAAAGGTCAATGTCCAAACTACTCCTAAGACCATCTCCAACGTTGCATCAGATTGAGCATCAAATTTGAATTTGATTCTCATTTCAATAATTTCACCAAATTGATATTAAACTGAGAATGGAGCAAATGTTGGAGCAAATGTTTCATCCAACTGAGGATCCGCGTGGCCCACCGATCAACCTGTCGAACGTCCGGCCTGGTGACCCGCCGATCGACCAATTTATTGAAAAAATACACAGCTACTTCTATTTTCTAATGAACCCACAATGCAAGTTCCATGTAATTTTCAAAAAGACCAAGATGGGAACAATGATAAACCCCAAAAGCAAAATCCATAATACAGAACCCCCCCCCCCAAAAAAAAGATTAAAATTTAGACTATGAAACTAAAAAAGATATATAACAAAAGGAAATTTTTAAATTTGGCTGTGATTCCAACTTTCATGATTTTCTTTCTGAGATTCTCAACAACCAAACAATGAATTTCAAAAAATCTTGTTCAATATTACAGTCATTGATGATGAACCCAAATACCAAATCATTACATTTTGGAATTAAAAGCTAAAGCAGTGTATGAGAAGTTAAAATCATACACAGAGCATTTCACTCTCTGTCTCTCTAGCAGTCATGACTGTGGTGGGAGCAAAGAGAGGAAGAAGAGAAGAGGGTTTTAGAGAGGTTTAATTGATTGCAGAATATGAATCATATTATCATTTTTTATCTCATAGACCTCCAACCTTGAAGAAGAGTCTTGACTGTGGTGGGAGCAAAAAATAAATATTTCAGTGCCTTTTCCGGTCAATCGACTGGTTGTCCAGTCGAACATCTTTGATGCAAGCTACAGTGCAACCGTTGGAGTACCTTGTATCAGATTGAGGAAATCGTTTTTTTTTTTCTCCTCGAATTTGATGAAAAAAATGATTCACCATTGCAGATGCTCTAAGTTAGTGTTTGAAAATATAAATAAAGTCAATAATACCATCATAATCACATTTGTTTTATTATATTTTAATTTTGATTATTACGTAATGTGTATAAATAATACTAGAGTTCTTAAAAATTTTACCAAAAATTTAACCAAATGTCTTACATGGTGTAAGTCACACACCCATCTAAGACATTTGATAGAAATTTTGATAAAATTTTTAAAATCTCTAATATTTTTGTGTTATTATGCACTTAAAATGATGATATCAGAAATGATAAAATAATTTTTAATACTCTCAAATGTGGTTAAGATGACTTTTCTCTAATTAGAGAGTTGAACTTTGATTCTCTCAATTTCATATATGTAACGGAGAATTTTCATTATATATCTAATAGTTATGATTAAGAATGTAAATTTATAGTAATTAATTTAAATTAAAATATATCATTAATACTATATGTATCAATTGGTATATCATTAGTGTATTAACAGATGATGTGACATAATTTTAGAAGTTTTGGATATTTCAGTAATAGTGTCATAACATATGTTGGTACACTAAGTAGTATACTAATTGGTGCATGTAGCACTACAGTTATAAATATGAACAACACACAGACTAGGGGTGAGTATGGTCCGGATTGGGATATAATAATACAGTTACTACACAACGGGTCCCAGGTGGAATGGGTCGGACTAATCCACGCTTCTTCAACCGGTAACTGAGTGTTTAAATCCACCAGAGAACCTGCACACAAGTTCAACAGGGGAACGGGGAGTCCCCCAGCGAACCCTCCGACGAGCAAGTTAGAGAGAGAAGTGGAATGTAGAGATATGAATTGGAGATAGAAAACTTAACCTTCTTTTTGTCTTCAACGT
>NW_021028890.1:306197-342335 GCF_004153795.1 Camellia sinensis | reverse complement strand
CCCCTTTACTCTGTGAGATATGTCTTGTTGTTTGAGGCCGTAGGTAATCCCTTGATTACTGGCGGTTATGTCTCCTAACTCATAGGGACAGGTTTGGTGTCATGACTAAAGGTGTAAAGAAAGAGTGTTAACTCTCCTCTACCCTTTTGAGTAGCTTTTGGCCGAGAGAATAAAAATGACACAAAACACAAGAAATAGTAGCAATAGATTAGAACAGAAGTAAAAGAGAGGATGACAACGCTCTATACCTCTCAAAGAAGTGAGCTCTTTTGTTTTATGAAATCAACTATGTCCCAACCACTCTCAAGCTTGAATTATCGGTGGTTCAAGGCTCAACCAAGATTCCTAGGCTGAGCTGTGTGAGGTGTATATGGTGGTATGGATATAGATTCAAGGTGTTAGGCTTGCTTCAAAAGGGTTTTTGCACAAGAAGAATGAGCTCTCAAAGAAAGGTGTAGAGGCTTCTTTAGAAATTCTCAACCTCTCAAAAACAGAGATACAACTTCGCTTTTTATAGAATTTGAGCAAGAGGGGTCATAAATATCTTCAAAAAATTGGCGAGCTCCTACCCACGAACAGTGTTTGCTCGCTACTAAGGTCACGGCCGGCCATCAATAGCTACGGCCGGCCCTTAATCGAGGCGGTCGGGCGGCGGGAGGCTCATTCGGGGGTTGCTTCAGCTAGCGGGCGGAGACATGTGCGGGAGGGGCTAGGGTACGGGAGCCGGCGCGGGCGCCGCGGCGGGTACAAAGCTCAAAGAATCAATTGGATAGTCACGTTCTAAACTACCAAAGGTTCCACATGAATCGTTTTAGACAAGCACAGATTATAGAAGCTGGCCAGATACATACCTGCTTGGCCTAAAAACAGAGTCGCCACTACCAGATTTTAGTTTGGAACTAAGCGACTAACATCGCTCGACTATAGAGTCAGGATTAATTCGCAAAAGTCACCGACACTTTAAAACGATTGATGTGCCACTACGCTGCCAAAATACAGATGCACCTAATTTATATGAATAGAACCATGACTCGATGCAAGCCGTCGAAACCATTCGGGAACTTGTACGCATTGGAAGGTCACTTCGTGAGCACCCCCGCTCGCCCGGTCATAGACCGGCCTCTACTAACCATGATATCATTTTGAAAAACAACTATGAGTTCTTATTCCGGTTTATTAGCCATAGGTTTACTATGTGATGCAGCACAGCACTACACAGTATAGACTGATCGCTTGAATTTGGCAAACAAAACATTTTGTGTTTGAAAGAAGGTTTTTTGCTACACACCGGTAGGCTTGAAAGTAATTGATGATTCACTCCCAATATCAAGTATCCAACCTTCACCAAAGGCACTGTCAAGCAGTTATACTCTATAAGCACATAGCCTCATGGCAAGCATGCTATTCATGGCAATACTCACACGCATGAAGGATGCTAAGCGGTAAGCTCACGCGGGTACTCCAAGCCAAAAATAGAAACTTATTAGAAATCATGCATGAAGTCCTAAGTATACAGAAAATGACCTAATGCAACAATGCAAAATGCAACTTATAGCAAGGCTCGGCTTATTCTAAGCATGCATATGGAAATGTTACAAACTATCATGTATTCAACTTTGAGAATTGAAGGTAACGATGCAGTTAGTGTGATGCGCAGAGCCGGTGGCATGCAATACAGATGACAATGAAATGCAAACATGCTGTCATATTGTATGCTAATTTAAACATGCCTAATCTACGCATCATAAGCGATAAATAAAAGGGAGAAAGAACGTGGGTGGAAGCATCACATCACACTACGACACTTATTACAGTTGTTGCCCTCACCGGAAGGTCCGAATACAATATACAGTCCAAATAATTACAGTCCCAAATAAAAGAATTTACAGTTCACAAAATATTACAAAGTTCTAATTAATTAATGAATTATTAAGAAAGCAAATAAAACTGGCGTGCAAGCCAGCGACTGTCTTGCTTCTGATGGATGGCATAATCCGGCATTGTCTTGCGGGATCCACCGGAAATGCCCCAATTAGCCTCTGTTTACATGTTCCTTGGAAATGCGTGCCAAGCCCAAAAGGTTGCTGATTCTTCGTTTTGGCTGCAACAGAGAGCAGGAAAGAAGGGCATGCAATGTATTTACCAGAATATATCAGATGTATCGCAATCCTGTTGCCACCAAATCACGCATACCGTAGCGATGAATGGCAGGAGTCGAAATGCACGAACTCAAATATAGATGATGCCACATGAAACTACAGCATAAAACCCTCAATTATCATGGATAATCCGAAGTGTCATACCGGTCGACTAAGGGAATTGAAGACACATTCCGTTTCCACTCGGGAGTACGAAATGATACCTACGTTTCCGTGCCGGCCTAACTCACTATTCCGGATACGATGCATACTACATGATATGCATTGAAATGCAGCTAGTATACAATCTAACATACTCAATGCTATGAAAATGAGATGCCTCGAAATAATACGGCTGACTTATACGGCACGAAACAAATGCACGGAAATATGAATGAAAGGACATGTGTTTTATGTTATAGACGCTCGAAAATGCGTGCACACAGGCACGCAAAGCCGAAACAAAATAGCCAGAATGCCTATTAAACATGGAAAATGCTCGAACGTGCGACCGCACACGGCATGGCAAAACCGAGAAAGAATAATGGTTCTCGAAATGGTTGGCACGCGGGCACACAAACCAGGCATGTATGTGTACTCGAAATAACGTGCACAAGGGCAGCAAACCGAGGCCGATGATATGATGTTCGAATGCGTGACGCAGGCACGCAAACCGAGCCGATGATATGACGATGTGAACTGACATTGAAAAACAGTGATATGACTTATACTCAACATGAGATGAGTAGCCGCACTCACATAAGAATGCCGATGCGCAGAAAAATGAAGTGCCTCGAACATGCATGCACACTGCACGCAAACCGAGACGATTGCTAAAACGATGCGAATGACATGAAAATGATATCGGACTTATACTACATGAGTGAGCCTCAGCCGCATCACATAAAAGACCGATGCGAAAATGAAGTGCCTCGAAATGCGTGCACACTGGCAGACAAGAACCGAGGCAATGCAATACGCATGCAAATGACATGAAAAATGACAAATGGCTATAATACTTAACATAGAGTGAAGCCTCAGCGCAAACTACCATAAGATCCGATGGCAGAAAACTGAAGTGCCTCGAACTGCAAGTTGCACACTGTTGCACGACCAAACCGAGGCAATGCATAAAAATGTGATAGAAAATATGGCAAAAATGATATATGCAGCATCTAATGGAATTTCAGCACATAATAATATGGGGAGAATAGTCCGATGAAGCAGAAATGACATGAAATGGCAAGGAAATATGTCCCGTAAATGCGACCATTAGGCACCCGAATATGGCCTATAGACTATAAGGCTCAAACATGCACAATATAAGACACATGCAATTTCAAAGACCTAGAAGCTATCTCTCTTCCAAACGGAAGCAAATTTAAAACTTTTTGTCCATAGAGCTGTGCTTACATGGCACATCATAACAGTTCATATATATACCTGTTAATAACTCACATCAAAAGGATAACAACACAAAGTTCTGTACATACACAGGATCATTCAAGTCTTAGTCAGCCTAACCAAAACTTATATACAAAGGTAATCCAACATTTCGCCAACATAACGAGATTACAACAAGAGATCAAAAGAGGCAAAAGTAAGTCTCATGCGTAAGACATTTAGGGCTGACTCTCCAAAACTTGACCTTTCTCATAGACTTCACCGGGGCTGGGTTTGGACATCTCTTTGCTCACCTACATACACATGAATGAGCGTGAGCGAAAGCCCAGTGAATAATATCAAATAAAGAAGGTACGCAAATGAAATTCACATATATCAAACGGCCTTGGGCCCATGTAGAATTCTATTTAGTGCATTATTTTGGTATATTGGGCGATTCAAGCCCGAACATATCAAACGGCCTTTGGCCCAATCATTCATGTCAGACAGCCTTCGGCCCATTCATTCATGTCCAACGGCCTTTGGCCCATTCATTCCTATCCGACGGCCTTCGGCCCATTCATTCATATCCAACGGCCTTCGGCCCACTCATTCATGTCCAACAACCTTCGACCCATTCATTCATGTCCAACGGTCTTTGGCCCATTCGTTCCTATCCGACGGCCTTCGGCCCATTCATTCATATCCACCAGCCTTCGGCCCATTCATTCATGTCCAACAGCCTTTGGCCCATTCATTCATGTCCAACGGCCTTTGGCCTATTCATTCACATCTAATGGCCTTTGGCTCATTCATTCATCAAACGACCTTCAGCCAATTCGTTCATTCATATCAAACGGCCTTCGGCCCAATCAACTGTATCCAACGGCCTTTGGCCCAACCATATGGCATAGCAAACATTTGTCCACAATTCAAATTAACAAGCTTATAGGAATTGTATGGAAATAAGCAATTGGACAAATAACATACTTCAAAATATCTTTATTAAGATATTACTCACAGTGTTCTGGCGGTGGAGTTGCCTTGGAGCTCGACCCTACACATTACATAACACATATGGGTCATAATTGATTCAATCCATTCTTAATTCATACATCCCTCTTAGGCTTCTTTCTTATCCTTTTAACTCATTTATGATGCTCAATGCATGCCTAAGAGCACTTAGAAGTGAAAGAGAATGAAAAATGAAACACAGAACACCTTTACAAATTTTCTGAAACAGGGGTCCCCGCTCGAGCGTGGGTTTCGCCGCTCGAGTGGACCTCGTGGGTCTGCAAAAATACTGGTTGCCTCATTTTTACGCTCGAGCGTGAATTCGGACGCTCGAGCTGAAAGTCACACTACATGGCTCCCCGCTTGAGCGTGAATGTCCCCGCTCGAGCGGACATCAATGTCTGCAAAAATTCTGGGAGCTCACATTTCACACTCGAGCGGCGATTCTCCCGCTACTGTAAGACACTTATTTTGGACCTTGGATTGTTGTGGGTATCATGTTTTACGCCATGTTCATCTCTACACCTATATCCACAAATTTTTCTTCGTAACATACAAGATATACAATGCATATAATAAGTGTAGAGAGAAAATAAGGGAGTATTTAGAAGCTCCGGTGAATTCTTTTCATAAATGCAGCCTCTGCTTCTCCAAAACTTGTTGCTGTTGGTGATAGTAACTGCAATGTATGTACTCTCCCCCCCTCCCAAAAAAAAAAAATGGATTAAATTCTTGAGTTTTTATTTATTTATTTATGGGTACCTAGAATTATGGTTCAACAGTAATAATAATATACATTCACAAAAAGATCGTACACATGTATTGAGATTTATCATTTTTAAATACTGTGCTCATTAGTGGCCTCCTAATTACAATGTCATTGACACTGAGCTCCTATGGCATCTAATTGTTAACAGGGAAGTTACTTCCAAAAGGATTAAGATCAAGCAGAAATGATTAATGTTCTTATTTTGGTTTTCTGAATTAACTTTTTAGTTTATTCATATGAATCAGCGGTTTCTGGATTAATTTGTGTTTTTATTTTTCAGGTCAGAAATTTTTTGGAGAGATGCAAAATATGGTCCAAGAATTAAAGAACTTAGTTTTTTAAGTTTTTTTATTTTTTAATATATGTAAGCACAGTTATTTTTTTTTATTTAATTCCTTTGTATATACTTTTAAATATTTAATTTTCATTTATGAAATATATGACGTTATTCTATTCAATATGTGGTTATGATTCAAAATATAGTATATAGTGTGTATTACATTCTTCAAATGTGCATACAAAAATAATATTGATTATTTTTGAAATATGTCGAACCTTTTTTTATTACAGATTTTATTAATTATTAATCACACTTAAAAGATGTGATCTAAATGTTATTAATCACACTTAAAAGGTGTGATCTAAATGTTATTAATCACACTTAAAAAGTGTGATTAAAAATGACTTTTTTTAATCACATTTTCAAAGATCACACTTAAAAGGTGTGATCTAAATGTTATTAATCACACCTAAAAAGTGTGATTAAAAATGATTATTTTTAATCACACTTCCAAAGATCACACTTAAAAGGTGTGATCTAAATATTTTTAATCACACTTAAAAGGTGTGATCTAAATGTTATTAAGCACACTTAAAAAGTGTGATTAAAAATGATCATTTTTAATCACACTCCCAAA
This sequence comes from Camellia sinensis, assembly GCF_004153795.1. Classification (NCBI taxonomy): domain Eukaryota; kingdom Viridiplantae; phylum Streptophyta; class Magnoliopsida; order Ericales; family Theaceae; genus Camellia; species Camellia sinensis. Next base: position 336,114 of record NW_021028890.1, on the reverse strand, counting down.
GATCACACTTTAATAAAACTTAAAAGGTGTGATTAAATAACATACATCACACAAAAAAAGTGTGATCTTTATCTGTTTTTGTAGTAGTGATTGTCAACGACATAGTCTCTTTTTCATGTTGAGAATCACCTCATGTTTGACATATTTCTCACTTAGTGGACGTAATCTTTAGTGGACGTAACAATCATCTTGGACTTACTGGATTAAAGGATGGCAAAGACTAATGAATTTGGCTTAAAATGAACCAACTTACATAAAGAAAATTAGTTGTATTGCTTGGGTTAGGTCGAACGTTATGCCGAATCTATTGTGTCAAGGGTTGTCTTACATCAATTCATGATGTTTTGATGAACCTTGAAGCATCTCTACCTCCCCCTTTGAGTTCACTCCATGATAGGAGGGAGGAGTGGTTGTTGTTCATTGCATTTATTGATTTTTGTCCAAATTGTACCCGAAATCATCAAGCAATCAACTTGTTCATTGATGGTTTTAGAAATGATTCCAACCTTCTCTCGAGGCTTTCTCATGATAGAACAATGTGAGAGGGACAAACAGAGTCTACAATAACTCTGTTTGCATTATTTTCACTTCAGAGCACAAAACAGGATTTTGCATGAATTAAGGCATGAGGCACGGCCGGCCATCAATGTTTGGTCAGCAGTGTATTTTGCAAAAAACAGAGGGCAGTGGTTGAAGGTGAAACAGAGTAGACCCAAGCAGACAGAGCTGTTCTTGGACACTATGCATGCAATCCTTGTGCATCCTTGCTTACATCATTATTATAAATTAATGCTCCGAGTATTGTTGTAATTAATTTATTATTTATTATTATTGTTACAATTGGTCTTGTTAATTATTGGTGTTGTAATTATCATTATTGTTTATTTGTAATTGTTATAGTTAGTTAACTTAGATGGTTAGTTTACTTCTCATGATTATCCTTGTTGTAATAGTGTAATAACCTGACCCTCGTATATGCTTTACATCTCTAGTTATATGAGTAATTACATGCTTAATGAGGAATTCCATGAGGAGTTATGCTTACATATATGAATTAGTTAATTAAGATATTACATTTGTTGATTATTGGAAAATTTGTTGGAATTGAAACATTCGGACTAGAAATTGAAAGCTGTAGGGACACGATAACCCAAAATTGACTTTACATTTGTGATTAGCATAATTTTTAGGACATAATATCAAGTTTTGAAAAAAATTGATTCGTAATGAATTAATTGGAAAAAATTTAGATTCAACACTCTTAAGACTTAGACTAGATAGATATAAAAGACATGGATGGCTTAATATCTCCTAAGAAAGTGGGAGAGGGTGCTAGAGAAGAAAAGAAAAGAGTGGAAGCTCAATAAGAGTGAGAATTGAAGGAATTGAAGAGGCTTTTGAGACTAGAGCTTAAGGTATGTGTAATTTAACTAGAACATTCTAATCTCTCTCTTGATTTGAGAAAGAAATCTTTACATTCATGTAAGTTAGGGTTTACAATAAGGGTCTTGCTTGTAGTAGTTGATTGCTTTGATGGAGGATCCTTGTGTTTGAGGTTGTTTTGAGCTATGTTCATTTAGCTTTACATGTTTTAAGCTCACACATGCATCTTGATGTTTACAGAGATATATTGTGATAAACCAAGTATGGATGAAATATAAAGAATTTGGGATGTATATATGAATTTAAGGGGGATATGGACTAATTATACTTGTGATTCATGTTCATTGTGATGATATACCATGATATTGAGCCAATTTTCCTATCTTATACCTTGCAATGAGCTTGATCAATTGAGTTTTTTTGTCTCAGTTTCGGACTGCCAAAACAGAGTATATGATCGTATGTGCGGGGCTCTTGGCCGCATGTGCAGGATGCACAACCGCACGTGTGGGGCTTACAGCCGCACGTGCGCAAAACAGGGGAGAAAGTTTGAGCTACACTGCAATAAAAGCACGTGCGCATGTGCGACACACTTGCCCGCACGTGTGGTGGGGACTTCCACATGTGCGGCTCAAGCTAAAAAATTTTGTGATTTTCTTTCGCTCTTTTCGACCCTCTGAATGTGTTATTATGTCCATTCGATGTTCCTATGATGCATTTAATTACATGGAGTTTAACGAATCGAATAATTGAGAAACAAGGGAGAACTAAGGAAATGTGATGTACTTACGGGTTGTTTACTATGTGTAGGGCACGTACAGGCGGGGACCATTGTTCATCCTCATCCCAGTGAGTAATAGTAATGAAATGATATGTTTTATTCATGTATAGTACTCATCTATTTTATTCGATACCTATTTTACTTTGCTAGTGAATGACATATGTTATATAAGTTGGGTTTGATAAAATAAGTGGAAGAATTGTACGTTATCATTGGGCCTAAGGTCGGTCTGTTATTATTGGGCCTGATGCCGTTCTGTTATCATTGGGCCTGAGGTCGTTTTGTTATTATTGGGCTTGAAGCTGTTCTGTTATCATTGGGCCAAAGCTCGTTCTGTTATTATTGGACCTGAGGTCGTTCTACTATATTTGGGCCCGAGGCCATTCTATTTCCATTGGGCCTAAGGCCGTTTTGTTAATCAAAGAGAACATGCATGACTTACATACATGATTTAGATTTTGCAGGTTACATGCCCGTTACATGTTTAGTACATTATTATTATTCACTAAGGTTGTCTCATTTTGTATTTGTGCATGTTTTGTAGGTGGTCAACCCGGAGGCCAGCCCTAGGTCAACTCCAAGAGTCTTTTGTTGGCCTACTCCGTCAAACCTCCCAAGTTAAACTCTTTTGTTTTATTTTTGGGGTTCTGTTATATACACCATTTTGTTATGAATGTATATGTAAATATTGGAACATGGCACTTTTGTTAGAATGGCTTGTCGTGGGTTTGTCGCTTAATGAATTATATACATAAATTAATTAAACGCATATGTTATGTGTGCTCAAATCCTGGCATCTAGACACCGCTCAATGAAGGTTTCCTTTTTAGCGTTATGATTGCTTCCGTTTTAGGCCCTAATATTGTATAAGTGATTATGACTATTTTGCTTTGTTTTTGCGGCATGAGAAAGTCGGTCATGTCCAAACTTTAGGGGTAGGTTTGGGTCGTGACAAATAGAGTAGTTAGCTAGTTAATTCTTTGCTTATTTATTCATTTGATTTTGTAATAGTTAGTTTGATTTGGACTTTCGAACTTTGATTCACACCCTCTTGCATGAGGGCAATTATGTAGTAAGCTATATGTCTTCCAACCCCACGTCTTTCTTCCTTTTACTTATTTGCTTATGATGGTTAGTATAGGAACATCATTTTTCAAATCAGCATTCTTATGCTTTGCATACATTGCCTTGCATGCATCCAAGTCTCAGCTCATCACGCTAACCCAATATCAAATGTTCAAATTCATTGCCTGAATACGTGTTTTATCACATGTCTTGAATGAAATCATATGCCATGCTCATAGCCGAGCCTACAAATTACATAATGAATGTGTTGCATTAGTCATATTACATTAATTATGAGCATGCATATTTTTCTAATTATTTTGCTTTGTTTTGTCTCGGAGTACTAAGTGAGTAATTTTGAGTTTTAGCATATCGCATGAGTGTGGTTGTTACCATGTCAAAGCATACTTCCATGAGGCTAATTGCTTAAATGATATAACTGTTTGAATGCCTGTGGATGAAGGCTAGTAGCTTGAATTGGGATAGTTTTATTAATTTCAATTTTAAGCCTACTTTTTCAAATGGCAAATTCACAAAACAATTTCAAATAAAACACGAAATCAAATGTTCCAATTCTTGCAAATTAGTCTATATTTGTGTGTGCATCACATAGTAAAAATAACTAATAATCGAAATAACACATGTCTTGAATGAAATCATATGCCATGCTCATAGCCGAGCCTACAAATTACATAATGAATGTGTTGCATTAGTCATATTACATTAATTATGAGCATGCATATTTTTCTAATTATTTTGCTTTGTTTTGTCTTGGAGTACTAAGTGAGTAATTTTGAGTTTTAGCATATCGCATGAGTGTGGTTGTTACCATGTCAAAGCATACTTCCATGAGGCTAATTGCTTAAATGATATAACTGTTTGAATGCCTGTGGATGAAGGCTAGTAGCTTGAATTGGGATAGTTTTATTAATTTCAATTTTAAGCCTTAAAATTCAAATGGCAAATTCACAAAACAATTTCAAATAAAACACGAAATCAAATGTTCCAATTCTTGCAAATTAGTCTATATTTGTGTGTGCATCACATAGTAAAAATAACTAATAATCGAAACAAGAGCATATAATGTAAATAAAAATCACATCATGATTAGTCGAGGCCAATCTTTGAATAGGCAAGTGGGGTGCTCAATTCATGACCTTCCCCTCTCGTACCTAAGTTCCCGAGCTGAGACACTTTGGTGATGACGAACTAATGGCCTTTGGCACGAGTCTCAGGTTTCCTAAATTTTTCAAAAATATTTAGGTTGTGACTCTGAAATCTGGCAAAGTAGTCCATTTTTGACATTTGATTGAAACATTGATTTTCCAAAAGAATTGCCAGATTTGGACTCTTTTGTGTTCTCAATGTTCCACATTGCACTTTGTGAAATTAGATTCAGAACCACGGGAGTCCGAACTGTGGGGCTATTTGTCTTCCAAAAGGAGCACGAAAAGTCGAGTTACACTCTCACAAAAGAATTTAAGAAGATGAAACCACCTTTATTCAAAAGAGGAATTGATTCATTAAAGGCGGAGGCTTGGGTGCTTGGTATCGAGAAATTGTTTGAAGTCTTTCCATACACGGAGGCACAGAAAGTCTTGCTAGCTGCTTTTACAATAAAGGATGAGGCGCGTCATTGGTGGATGTTTTTTCGGAGAGAGCATCAAAGGATGAATTGGGCTCAATTTTTGGAGATCTTTTACGAGAAGTACTTCCCACAGAGTATCCGAGACAGGAAGGTATCGGAGTTTGAAAAATTGAAGCAAGAAAACAAGACCGTCGCAGAGTATGAAGCGCAATTTACTGAATTAGCCGTTTCGCATTGTACATGGTCGATATGGACTACAAGAAGGCGAGGAAATTTGAGGGGGGTTCTTGAGACTTCATTCTGGAGAAGGTTAATGTATTGTAGGTGCAAAAATATGTGGATGTATTGGATAAGGCCATCATAACAGAAGGTAACCAAGCCAACTGAAACCGGTACTTGGATTGGAAGGGCAAAAGACAAGGCTCAAATGTGCACAAAGGGTTGGCGTTCTCACAAAGTAAGAAACAAAATTTGGGAACTTCCAACACTTCGGGTTCTACCCGTGATTCGGCACCAACTTGCCCGAAGTGTGGAAAGAAGCACCAGGGGGTTTGTTATCGAGCATCATGAGCTTGTTTTAATTGTAGAAAGACAGGACATATGGTGAGAGATTGTCCTATGTTTGGGTAACGAAAAGGGAATAGGCCAACTGCTAGTTTAGCTGGTTCCACTCCTACAACAAAGACCCTAGCAAGGCCTACTTCTAGAGACAATGTTAGGCAAGGGAGAATCTTTGCTCTTGTTCCGGGTGATGTCCAAAATTCAGACACTATGGTTTCAGGTACGCTTCCTATCAATGGACTACATGTTTTGTGCTTCTATGTATCCTGCATGCGAGCTTTTACTTGGAGATATTCCATTATGTGCTAATTTGATGCCTCTTGATATGATACACTTTGATATAATTTTGGAAATGGAATGGTTAGCTAAGTATCATGCAACCATCGATTGTGTGTCTAAACAAGTTGTGTTCTGCCCATTGGGTCAAAAGGAGTTTACTTTTGTGGGATACGGGGTGGCCCCTCCACACTATTTGATATCTGCCATGAAAGCTTGTAAACTACTTCAGAAGGGTTGTAGGGGTTATTTGTGTAGTTGTTGGCTTTTTTGGCTTTTGAAGGTTAATTGTGTAATTTTAAGCGTGACAATAAGGATCAATCAGTCCTTATAGGATTTTAATTACTAACCAATTATCAGACGATTGTGTTAAAGTTCTTTCAGCCTCAATGAAGAGGACTTTTACTGGTGGCTTGTTTAAGAAGAAATTTATAAGAAATAACGAGTACAGAACAATTCAGAAACTAAATTTCATTAAGTAAATAAGAATTTACAATGAAATGACCTGGCCTTGAAAATGTTTACAGCAACGACTACTTGAAACTACTCTTAGGAAATGAAGTATAGTACAGGAATTGAAGTGTCGGAAATGTAAAACTGGAAAGAAATATAAAGTAAATAAACTGGTTTTTGGATATGAGTCTGGGTCTTTCAATTTAGGGCCTTCCTTGCTATTTATACTCTCCAAGGGTAATTGTCGAAGTGGGCTTCCAACCATCAAAATGTCCTCCCATGATTGCTGATCACGCTCTCTTAGTCCCACTACGCCATTCTTGCAATTAGGCTTTCTTCTTGGATTTTGAATTTGAATTCATGAGTAACTGTTGGGCAACGTCATCTTGCATCTTCTAGCTTTTCTAGTGCTGCACAAATCCATTTTAACCAATACGACTTGCCACGTGTCTGTCTTTGACTGGGTAGCCCTTCATATACTACGTGTCAAGCTACGATTAGCTTTTACAACATATGTAGCCAACAGTAGCATTTTGCATGTAGAGACAACTGAGATGGGTGTTGAAAATATTCAATTTGTTAGTGAGTTTCTGGATGTATTTCCCGAAGAATTGCCAGGGGACTTGATAGATCGTGAGATTGAATTTATCATTGATATTGTACCGGGTACTTAACCAATTTCCAAGGCTCTGTACAGAATGTCTCCGATAGAAATGAAGAAATTAAAAATACAGTTGCAAGAACTACTTGACAAAGGGTTCATCTAACCGAGTACATCGCAATGGGGAGCACCCGTTTTGTTTGTGAAGAAGAAGGACGGGACCCTTCGGTTGTGTATTGATTACCGAGAACTTAATATGGTAACGATGAAGAATAAATATCCCTTATCACAGATTGATGATTTGTTTGACCAATTATAGGGGGCACAAGTGTTTTAAAAAATCGACTTGAGATTCGAGTACCATCAGTTGAAAGTCAAAACAGAGGATGTTGAGAAGACTGCCTTCCGAACTAGGTACAACCATTACAAATTTTTAGTCATGCTATTTGGGGTTACGAATGCACCGATAGCTTTTATAGATTTAATGAATCGAGCTTTCAAACCGTACTTGGAAGAGTTTGTGGTGGTATTCATTGATGACATTCTTATTTATTCAAAGAGTAGGGAGGAACATGAAAGACACTTGAGATTAATTCTTCAAACACTTAGGGACATAAGGTTATATGCTAAATTAAAGAAATGTGAATTTTGGTTGAATGAAGTTATGTTTTTGGGGCATGTAATTAACAAGGATGGTGTGTCTGTTGATCTGCAAAAGATAGAAGCCATTGTGAATTGGCCTGCTCCTACCAATGTTACGGTACGTAGCTTTATGGGTTTAGCCGGATACAACTGAAGATTTGTTAAAGATTTCTCTAATATTGTGGTGTCGCTTACCCAATTGACTCAAAAAGGTGTTCCATTTGAGTGGACAGAATAGAGGGAGTCTGCTTTCCAAAAATTAAAGACACAACACACAATAGCACTTGTCCTTGCCTTACTCTCGGGTATAGAAGGGTTTGTGATTTATAGTAATGCATCTCATAAGGGTTTGGGGTGTGTGCTTATGCAGAATGGAAGAGTAATTTCTTATGCATCCCGACAATTAAAGCCACATGAAAAGAATTACTGTACGCATGATTTGGAATTAGTTGCTGTGGTGTTTGCATTGAAGATTTGGCGGCATTATCTTTATAGAGCAACATGTGAAGTCTACACCGACCACAAGAGCCTCAAGTATTTCTTTACTCAAAAGGAGCTTAATATGTGGCAAAGACGGTGGTTAGAACTCATGAAGGATCATGGCTTGCAAATTCATTATCATCTCAGTAAAACCAACACAGTAGCGGATGCTCTTAGTAAAAAGTCAATGGGAAACTTAGCATGTTTGCTTACAGAGTGGAGTGAACTATTACTTGAGTTGGAAAGAATGGAGGTGGGAATTATGCTACATGAATGAGATGGAATGTTGGCCTCAATGACCGCACAACCGGCTATTACCGAGGAAATTAAACAAAGGCAATTAGAGGATAAATTCCTCAAGAAATTATATGATGAGATGGAAGCAAAACTGAGACTGTGATTTTCTTTGGAAGCTCAAGTGTTGAAGTTCAAGGGAAGATTCGGTGTTCCCAATGTCCCCGAAATTAAAGGAAGAGTCTTGGAAGAAGCTCACAAGTCCAGGTTTGCTATGCACCTCGGGGAATACCAAAATGTACCAAGATCTCAAGCAAGCTTTTTGGTGGCCTAATATGAAGAAAGAAATTGTAGAATTCATTTCGAGGTGCCTTCAATGTCAACAAGTAAAAGCAAAGCATAAAAGACCGGCGGGGTTACTTTAACCTCTCCCTATTCCGGAATGGAAGTGAGAGCATATAACAATGGTTTTTATTGTGGGCTTAACCCGAACACCCTGAGGTATGGATTCTATATAGGTTGTTATGGATAGATTGACTAAGTCTGCTCACTTTTTGCCTGTGAAGACTGTTTATAATGCTGATCGATTTGTTACTGTGTACATTGCTGAGATTATTCGATTGCATGGTGTTCCGGTTTCGATTGTGTCGGATAGAGATTCTAAGTTTGTGTTAAGGTTTTGGCAAAGCTTACAAAAAGCACTAGGAACAGAGTTGAGATTTAACACCGCATTCCATCCACAAACTGATAGACAATCTGAAAGAACTATACAGATGTTGGAGAACATGCTCCGGACATGTGTTTTGGATTTCCGAGAAAGTTGGAAGACTCATTTACCTTTGGCGGAATTTGCCTATAACAATAGTTTCAACTCCAGCATTGGGATGGCACCATATGAAGCTTTATATTGGAGAAGATGTCAAACTCCAATTTGTTGGACCAAGGTTGGGGATAGGTCATTGATTGTGCCTGAAATTATGCAAGTTACTACAGAAAAGATTCAAATCATCCAACAGAGATTGAAAACTGCTCAAAGCCGAAGAGCTATGCGGATCAAAGAAAGAGAGACTTGGAGTTTGAAATTGGAGATCATATTTTTGTCAAAATCACTCTGATGAAAGGGCACGCAAGATTTGGAAAAAAGGGAAAATTATCACCTCGGTATATAGGGCCGTTTCAAATTTTGAAAAGATTGGGTCAGGTTGCCTATCGGATTGCTTTATCATCGGGCATGGAGCAAGTGCACAATGTGTTTCACGTATTAATGTTGCGAGGCTACCTTCGAGCCCCTTCTCATGTTATTGACTATCATCAAATTGTGCTAGATAACGACATGGCTTATGGGGAGAAACCCCTTCAAATCCTTGATAGACAAGTCAAGCAACTACGGAATAAGACTATCCCAATGGTAAAAGTGGAATAAAGGGAACATCATGGGAATGAAGCCACTTGGGAACGAGAAGAAGAAATAAGGCAACGATATTCGAAATTGTTTTCAACTTGAGGTAAACAAGTTTGGAGGACCAAACTTCCTAAAAAGTGGAAGACTGTGATAACCCAACTTGTACTATGCTTAATTATGTATGTGATTATATGCTTGATATAAATTTGCAAGTTTAAGTATGGAAAATATGTGAATTTTGAAAAATATCTGTTGAAAGTAAGAATATCTGTTGTAATTGAAACTTTGAACTGAAATTGAAGGTCGTAGAGGCGCGATAAACAAAAACCGACTTCATAGCTATGATTAGCATGATTTTTAGAGCCTTTGGTGAGATTTTGAAAAATTATGATTCGTAATGAATAAATTAAGATTTTTGAGTTAAGTTATATGTGTATAGCCCTTTTTGTTCTTCATTTTGTTAGAAGAGGGCTCCAAAGTGTGACTTAGAGAGTGAGAGGAAGAGGAGAAAGCTAGGGATTTGAAGGGAATCAAGGGATAAACCATAGATTTGAGTTAAGGTATGAAATTTACTTATAAACTTTGTCTCTAACTCATCTTTGTCAAGAAATCATGAAGAAATTAGGAATTTTGAGCTAGGGTTTGGAGTTGTGTAGTGACTAGAGCTAAAGGCACGAAATTAGACCTTAATCTCTACACCATTGTTTGATTTGAGTTCATTTTTATGATTGATCCATGAAACAAACCGTAAATGTTTCATATAAACAAGATTTGTGAGAAAATCATTTATGAATATATGTATTTTAAACTTGTGTATGTAAACCATGAAATTGTGAAAAGATAAGACCATGAAATTATTGTTGATCCAAGATTGATATGTTTAATATGGAATTGCACTTGTATCATGCTTAGATATCATGTTTTTGAGTTGTTTTTACATGGATTTGGGCTTGGGAATGAGAGGAAAACATTTGCATCTTGAAGCCATTTTCGAACTGCCTGAGTGAGCCCAAACCGCTTGTGCGGCCTCGGGCTCCGCACGAGTGCCCAAGATTTGAGCCTAAACCCACTTCTTACTATGCACTCGAGCAGCAGCCATTTCCACACGTGCGGAGCCAAACCGCTCGAGCTGCTGGACCGGCCGTACGTGCGGCCAAACAAGAAAAAACTTGCGTTGTTTTGTTTTGCTACCCCTGGCATCCGGAATGTGTTCCCAACCTTGTTTAGGCTCTTTTGGGAGTGAAATGATAAATAGAAACTCATTAAAGAAGGTTGTGAATAATGAAAGAAAAGAGTACAATTGAAGTGAATTACTTATCGAATATGTGTGTAACAAGTTTGGTATAGGTCGTGTGCCGGAGGAAACGCTATAAGATCGATCCCACTGTGAGTAATAATACCATATTGATATGTTCGTTATTGTGTACCTCGAACCATGAACTGTGATTGGTGCCGACATTGTGATTTATTTAAAATGTAAAACCTCATTAATATTATGTGACACTTGCATCGTTATAACAACCCTGACCTATGATTAGCCGATTAAACATGATTAATTATGCCTAATGACTAATTAAGAGAAAATTCCGAATTAATTGCATGTCCATTGCATTATTTGTGTTTATATTTATCGGCGGTAGGAATATCTGTTTGTGTTTCTGTTTTGTTCTGCGAATTGAAGGCCTTATTGGCATCCGATCACGAAATTGACTTGGTATATGTGTTAGTTAGAATTTTTAGAATTTTATGTTAGGTTTAATTGATATTTGATTCTGAACGAATTAATTAGAATAAATGAGACCCATTTGCTTAATTTAAGCCAAGTTTGTTTAAGTCTTCTTAATTAAGCCTATATAAGGCTCCTTTGTACCACCATTCATCTTTTTCTTCATCACATCTTTGAACCTACACAACAAACTAACGTGAGAGAAATGGAAGAGGAGAAAGTTGAGATTAAGCAAAGAATTGCTAGTATTTGGGAGGAACCTTAGACATTTGGCCTTCAAGCTCAAAGAATTAGCATTCTAGAGCATAATTGAACATCTAAGGTAAGAATTCAACCTTTAGGTTTGAGTTTAAGTTATTCCATACATGAATTCTAGAGAAGTAAGCTAAGTTAAGCAAGAATTGAACTAGGGGTAGAAAAGAAGAGCATCTCATGCATGCATGTACATTTCATACAATTTAGAAGTTATTGTCAAGCTTTTATCTCTTGCATGTGGTAATTATAACATGGTTTTACTAATTCATAACATTTTTCACCATTGGACCTCATTTGATTATGTTTTGGAAGTTTTGAACCCAAGTTAATACATGCATGGTATGTATACACATAATTCACGTTTGAATTCGAAGAATCCACTTACTTTTGGGCTTTGATTTCGAGTATTGATTCTTAATCTCCAAATGTTTTCTCAATATTTGGGTCCAAATGATGAGTTTTGAGGCTTTGAATTTGAAGTTTGCATCATGTACAGCAATCTGAAAATTCCAAATTCTGCTTCTTCGCTCGAGCGACAAAACCTGCGCTCGAGTGACCCCTCTGTGTTTTGCACCTCTGCTCGAGCGACTAAAAGATGGTTCGAGGGTAAAATACATGCATCCAGAAGTTTACATGTTTTGTAGACTGCTCGAGCGACAAGAGTTGCGCTCGAACGAAGGTATGAGTCTCGCGCTAGAGCGAGCGTCGAGCGAAAAAATCAAGCAATCAGTACTTTTGCAGAGTTTACAGGCCACTCGAGCGACAGAAGTTACGCTCAAGCGACCACTTACATTTTGTATGTCCGCTCGAGCGAAGGAAGTTACGCTCGAGCGGGACCCCTGTTTTCAACAAATTTGTTAAGTGTTTCCAAGTGTATTTTGGCATCCTCATTACATCTTAGGCATTCCTAGGCTGAGATTACGACATAATAATGAGGATAAAAGTAGAAACACACCAAGATAAGAAAGAACTAAGTTAATGATTTCGGGTGTGTAATTCAGTACGTATTCGTTCTGTATTTGTGTAGGTCACGCGCCACAATATATCTGATTTGCCTACTCCATTTGTTTGTTTTGGAGCCAACTATGAGTAATAACTCTGTAAAGTTATGTTTAACTTTAATTATTTTTTGATGATATGAAATGATCAGTTTTCTGAAATGCTATGCTTTGAATGAATGAATGATTGTCCAAGTTTCTGAAATGTATTCGTGGCATCCTTAGCACATGGCCCGCACCCGGGGGTAACAATACCGTGGTCTATGAGCACAAGGCCCTTGCTCGGGGGTAATAATACCGTGGTCTCATGGCCCTCGCCCGAGGGTAACAATACCATGGTTTAAGCATGTTATCTGTTCCTGGTATCGGAGGTTCCTTTATGGAACTGACAAGTATGACTTTTGATGCTTTGTATGTGATCTGCAGCGCTAATAATGGACGTAAAATTAAGCATGAACCCAGATTTCTGTATATGATTTGAACAAGAATACGAACATGAATCTATCTTTGATATGAACTCTGATTTTAGAATTGGTTTTGGGACATCATTCATTTAACCCTTTACTCCGTTATTATTCACTAGGCATTTGCTCACCATTTATTATTATGTATGTAGGTGAGCAAGCGTTCGACCAGGCTTAAGGGGATACGTGAAGAGTTTTGTGTTTGTCAGCCACCCTTCTGTGCCTCCTGAGGAGGTTCCGAATTAAGTCAAGTCTTATGGCCATATTTTATGAATGTTTAAGACTTTGTTTCTTTTGGTTTATGATAAAGTTTTTGTTTATCTGTACATGGGGTGACGTGTAACTACTGTATCTTTATGACATCACATGTATGCTTTTAAGTTTAAAATTATATGTCTCATGTATGTCTGTAGACACCTCATTTTTGACTGCTTGCAAGGTTCGAGCGCTTTGCCCGGTACACTTGATGATGAAAATGGTGTTGTGTGTGGTTCGAGGTCTCAATAAAGGGGTTATGTTTAAGCTTCGAAACAATCCCAAACCTTCCATATTCACACTGTTTATACCTCATAAATCCATTTTTACACATTGTGTCACTCTATGCTGAGTCTGAAGCAGAGAGACAGGGGATCACATTGAGGCCCGACCGTGCCTTATTGGGAGCCGGCCGTGGCCATTTATGGCCGGCTGTGCCTTGGTAGCGAGAAACACTGTTCTGGGCGAGAGCCCACCAACTGCCTATTTCTGAAGATATTTATGACATCTTTTGCTTAAATTCTCTAAAAATTTGAGGGTTGAACAATTTCAAAAAAGCTTATACGCCTTCTTGAGAGCTCCTTCTTTTTGTGCAAGCAACCTTTGAGCAAGCTTACTACCTTTAACCTATATCCATACACTAAATACACCTTCACACCTTAGCCTTGGAACCTTGTTTGAGCCATGAGCATCACAATTCAAGCTTGAGAGTGTGTTTGGACCTAGTTTGATTCACAACAAAGAGCTTACCTTATTGAGAGATATAAGCTTACTATCTCTTCTCTTTCTCTCTTTGCTATCTCTTGCTATCTATTTCTTGTGTTTTTGTGCTGTCTTAAGCCTATTTTAAGTGTCTAAGCTTGGGTTTAGATAGCTACCAAAGGGTAGAGAGAGTTACCACTCTTTCTTGTACCTTCACCTATAGCTCAAACCCTTGTTTTTTTACATCCTTTTTCATTGCTTTCTAAATTGATTTTTAGAGTTTAAAAGAGGCTAAAATTATGCTTTGAGGTTATAAAGGTAGAGGGGTTAGCCACCCCTCCTTGTTCTTGCTTACTAACCTTATTTTCTTTGCTCGTTGTTTAGCTTTTTTTGGGCTCTTTTGAAGCACTTTGAGCAATTATTTTTCACCTATTAGGGGCTATTTTAGGGCTGTTTTAGGTTATTTAATTGGTTCAAGCTTTGATTAGTTCGTTTGTTGTATCGTAAGTCCTTATACATAACTTGCTGCATGCTGTTCTTAGCTTTTCTTTAACTAACTTCCATGTTAAGATGCCTCATTTTAACAAGCAGCCTATCATCCATTTCTTTCATTTGAGAGTTATTTCAACCGGTTGACGGTTATTCAAAACATGAACTAGAGATCTATGCTTAATGGATTAATCTCTATGGAGGTTCATTGTCAACGGCATGGTCCCTTTTTCATGTTGAGAATCACTTCCCGTTTGACATGCTTCTCATTCAGTGGACGTAATCTCTAGTGGATGTAATCATCACCTTGGACTAATGGATTAAAGAATGGCAAAGACTAATGAATTTGGCTTAAAATGAACTAACCAACATAAAGAACATAGATTATATTGCTTGGGCTCGGCCGGACGTTATGCCGAGTCTATTGTGTCAAGAGTCGTCACATGTCAATCCATGGCGATTTGACTACCCTTGAAGCGTCTTTACTCTCCCCTTGGAGCTCACTCCATGATAGAGGGAAGAGGTGGTTATTCTTCATTGCATTTATTGAATTTTGTCCAAATCATCGCCGAAATCATCAAGCAAGCAAATTGCTCATTGATGGTTTTAGAAACGACTCCATCCTTCTCTTGAGACTTTTCATGATAAAGACGTGTGAGAGTGACAAACAGAGCTTAGAAAATTCTGTCTGCACTGTTTTCACCTTACAACACAAAAATAGAGTTTTGCATAAAATTTTGGCACGGTCGGCCCTATTTGGGCTTGCCAGGCTTCATTGGGTGCCGGCCGGCCATCAATGTTTGGTAAGGCAATGTTTTTTGCAAAAGCAGAGGGTAGTGACTGAAGGTAAAGCATGATAGATTCTAAGGAAGACAGATAGAGTTACTTTTAAAACCACTACATGCATGCCATCCTTGTGCTTCCATTGTAAATTGTAAATTAATGATCTCAAAATGGTTATAGTTATTAATATTGTAATTAATATTGTTAGAGCAATGATTCGTAAGTTTATTTTGTTATAATAGATTAGCTAGTTTAGTTAATTATAGCTTAGCTCGTTAGTTACTTATTCATTAATTCAGTTTTGTAATAATTAGTTTAATTCGGATTCTCGGACATTGATTTGCACTCTCTTGCACGAGGGCAAATATGTAATAATGTATATCTCTCCCAACTCCACGTCTTTCTCCCTTTTACTTATTTGCTTACGATGGTAGTGCAGAGCACCATTTTTCACATTAGCATTTTTATGCTTTGCATCCATGGTCTTGCATGCATCCGAGGTTCGGCGCATCATATTAACCAAATGTTTAAATTCATTGTTTGAATACATGATTCATCACATATTTTGAATGGAATCATATGCCATGTTCATTGCCGAGCCTATTGAAATTACCTAACGTGTGCGTTGTATTTAGTCATATTGCATTAGTTAGGAGCATGTATGTTTTCTAATCATTTTGCTTTGTTTGGTGTAGACACCCCATTTTTGACCGACTTTAAGACTCAGACGTCATCGTATGTGCACTCGGTGATTGTGCATGTTTGTGCTCGTTTTGAGTTTCCGGAGCCTTTGGCTGAGTGCCTTGTCTTGGACCTCTTAACTTTCTTCTCTTGGCTTAGTTTTTGGACCATGCCTTGTTGCCTTTGCCTAGAGCAAAACAAAGGGTTGTAGGCCACTTTTTGTAGCCGTAGGCTACCTTTCCCTCTTGTAGGCCACTTTAGTGGCCTGTAGACTAGTTTTCGGGGCTTCCGGCTGAGTGCCTTGTCCTGCAGACTCTTGTCTTTCTTCCTTTTTGGTTTGTTTTTGAACCAAACCTTGTTACCCTTTGCTTGGAGGGTGGAACAGGAGTGTAGACCGGTTTCCCCCCTGTAGACCACTTTTCTTCCCTGCCAGCCACTTTTGGTGGTCGGTCAGCTAGGGTGGGTGGTCTGTGGACCACCTAAGGTGGTCGGCAGCCTGCCACCACCTTCTACTCTCTCTGTAGACCCTCTTTCTCCCTTACCAACCAGTTTTATTCCCTGTAGACCACTTTTGGTGGTCGGTCGACTAGGGGAGGTGGTCGGTCGACCACTTTAACTAGTCAGCGGCCTTTCTGCACTTTCTGTAGATATTTTTCTTGCCAGCTGCGCCAGCTGTTGGGCACAGAAGGCATCCTCCAAACACGTGTATGAAGGGATTGTACCATGCCTCTAGCTTGTCTAACAAGCTTGTGGCATGAATTCTATATAAGAGAGCTTCCTCCCTCTTGTTCAAGGATCAGAAATTTGGATTAGGGCTAAACATATCTCTCTCTCTCTCTTTCTTGATTTCTCCCTCTTTCTCTCTCTATATTTGTGCTATTTTGTGCCTTAAAGTGAGTTTTGTTCACACTTTTGCACTAAACACCTAGTGAAACACCTTCACTCTTGAGCTAAGGTTCTTGGAGGTTGCATTTGAGTGATTTTGGCTTGGTTTTGCCTCAGAAGTGGCTGTTCTTGTTATTCCTCAAGGGTGAGTCCTATTCCCCCTTTTAAAACTTTGTTTTGATTGCATACTTAGCCACCTTTGCATGCTTCTTTTGGCTTAACTTTCAACTGCAAAAACCTTTGTTTTAAAGTGTTTTAAAAGGTTATTTGAGGCCTTGTTTGAGTTAGGGTTGTCTCTCACTCTCTTGTGCCTTATTTGCTTAACTTCTTGCTATCTTTTAAAGCTATTGGGACCATCTCTTTTTGGCCTTCTTACCACTGAAACTTAGAGGAATTTCAGTGGTAGAAATGTGGTTTTGAGGTCCCAAATGGGTGGGGGTTGTCCCCCCTCCTCTTCTCTTGTTTACATGTGTTGATGGCCCATCAAAAGATCATGTGTTTCTACTTCTTAGTGGCTTTGTTTAGGCTCATTTTTGTGAATTTTCAAACCTGCGATAACTCTGTTTTTGGCTGTCTTGGTCACCTCATGCATGCTTATTGCACTTGTAGTGCAATCCTCTTAGTCAGCCTAACATGCTCTATGCTTTGGACCACTATTTTAGCATGTTTTTGGCTATACTCTAGCAGGATTTTACTCATATTTTGGCATGCCTTAGATTTGATTTTGGTCGACGAAGTCACCTCATGCTTGGTTTTGGTATGTGTAGTGTAATCCCACTCACTGGCCTTGCATGCGTCATGCTTTATGCCTCCCATTCTAGCATGTGTTAGCTCTACCCCGTGCATGTTTTGGTATTGTTTTGACCTGCCTTGGGACTGTTTGGAGTCATCTTGGCCCTTTTGGACTTGCTTGATATGGCTATGGTGTAAGTACCTTAGCTAGTCTTGAGTCTTGAGCACCCTACTATGCTATATTTGTGATGGTTGCATGTTTGGGCATCGTTTAACATGTTATTTTAGAGCATGTACGTGTGCCATGTTCTCACTTCTTTCATTCCTTAAGAGCTTTTGAGAGTTGTGTCTTTGTGCATTGTTAATGAGCCATCAAATGAGCACGTTCTTCTCATGTTATATGCCTTGATCTTAACATATTTCAGCCGTTGTTTTGGCATGTTTGACCTCTGTCCGGGGTTGGTTTGACCATTTGAGATTGGTAGTGCATGCCTCATGTGTAATATGTTTCATTAGCTTTGATGCCTTAGCTTTTAAACATGCCACACATGAATTACTTACATGATAGAGTCTTGCGCATGTCACTTTAGCATCGAAGGTTGATCATCTTGTTTGCATTGCATGTGTTTGGATTGGATGTTAATCCAAACACGAGGAATGTTGCACGTTTCATACTCAAAGTGATGAAACGTGTAGCATTTCTTGGTCACCGACCCTCTTGATCAAGCATGATAGAGGTGGAGGCCCTTATGTGTTATTTGTGCATTCATTGACATTGACTTGTGCAAACTTGGCTTCTCGACCATTGTGCATTACGATGTTCGATTGGTGGCCCGAGAGTCGAGTACCGCACTCCCTTGAGCTTGATAAATGATAGGAAGGGTGGTTGTGTACACATATCTTGCAAATACACTGCTATGCCCCTTGTTGTTCTCTGTTGCAGCAAAACTGGAGCTTGGCAAATCAACTGGTCGGCCGACCAGTAGAGGTGGTCGATCGACCACTTTTTCTAGTCTACAACCTCCTTTTCTGGTGGGCAGCCCACCAGGAGGTCCCCATGTTGGAGTAGAAGCAATCTGGAAGTTAGTGCACTTTTCAGAGATCAAATCAAATGCAAACAGAAGCAATTCTAGGCATAGCAATGGATTTCCGAGCGAGACGATCGAGCATGCATGCACCCCTCGCCCCGAGGACCTCTTTTAACTACTTTAGCTGCTTTACTTAGTTAGCTAATTCGTCGGTTTTGTACTTAATTAGTTAATGTGCTTAATTAATCGATTTGTTTTGTAATAATTAGTAAACTAGGAATAGTTAATTAGTTTTGGTTTGTAATAATTAGTTTAATTAGCGTAGCTAGTTAGCTTATTATTCGGACCCTCCGTCGAGAGGGCAAATGTTGTAATAAGTGTGTGTGCATGTGTGAATGTCTTCCAACCCCACGTCTTTCTCCCTTTTATTTACCAGCTTTTGATGGTTAGTTTTAGGGCATGTTTCAATTAGCATACTTATGTTTGCATGCGTGCATTATTCATTTTGTCTTGCATGCACCTGGCTCGGCGCATTATTCAAACTGCATAGTGTTTCAATTCCTATTTGAATACATGTATCAAATTGTTGCATTCATATGCCAGTTGAGCCTATTTTAGCTGCATTTTTGCATGTGTTGCATTAGACATTGTTAACATAGCTGGGATCATGCATTGATTACTAACTAGCTTCTTTTTTGGCTCGGAGTACATTGTGAGTGTTTATGTTTTAGCATCCTTGCATGTGTGTAAGTGACTGCCATGATAGCATGCTTGCCATAAGGCTATTTGCTTAAGTGTTAAATTGTATGAATGCCTGTGGATGAAGGCTTCATTGCTTGAATTGGGACAATTCATCAAATGCGAGTTTTAAGCCCACTTTGCGAAGTGGCGAAATCATGTTTTTCAAAGCCCACTTGAGGGTGGCAAATCCGCGCTTTAGCCTACTTGCGAGTAGCAATTCCAAACCATTTTCGAAAAACAAACATAAGATGTTTTGTTCCAAATCAAACGATTTAGTCTATACTTGTATGTTGTGCGCATCACGTAGTAAGTTAGCTAATAAATCGGAATAAGAACGCATATGTTTACAAAAACAACATATCACGTTTAGTAGAGGCCGATCTTTGATCGGGCGAGCGGGGGTGCTCATTTCAAGACCTTTTCCTCTCGTACCCAAGTTCCCGAGCTGAGGCAACTTTGGTGATGATGGACACATGGCCTTAAGCATGAGTTAGGGTTTCCTAAATTTCCCAAAACAAAATATTTAGGTGGCGACTCTGAAATCTGGCAAAGCAGTCCATGTTTGGCACTTTTTTATTAAAATCAATTTTCCAAAATGATTTGTTGGATTTGGATTCTTTTGTGATTTATCAGTCTTACATTGCACTTTGTGAGATTAGATTCAAAACCGTGACAGGAGTCCGAACTGTAGTAGCTAGAACCCAATTCGCGCCCTCACACGCGGAGTGGAGTTCGGGCGGTCTATATTTGGCTTGCCTTGGAGTACTAGGTGAGAATTTATTATTTTAGCATCTTGCATTGTATGTCTATGTTACCATATCAAGCATGCTTTCTATGAGGCTAATTGCTTAAATGATATACTTGTTTGAATGCCGGTGGATGAAGCCTAATTGCTTAAATTGGAATGCATTGATTAATGTACACACAAACTCACATTTTTAAGTGACGCGTATTTAAACCAATTTTCAAAACAAACATGAAATCAAAGCGTTCCAACTTTGCAAATTAGTCTATACTTGCGTGTAACACATAGTAATGTTAGCCTAATAATCAAGACAACAGCATATAATGTAAATAAAAATCACATCATGATTAGCAGAGGTCGATCTTTGATCGGGCGAGTGGGGTGCTCAATTCATGACCTTCCCCTCTCGTACCTAAGTTCCCTGGCTGAGACACTTTGGTGATGATGGATAAGTGGCCTTCGGCATGAGTCTCAGGTTTTCTAAATTTCACAAAAATATTTAGGTGGCGACTCTGAAATCTGGCAAAGCAATCCATTCTTGGCATTTGATTCAAACATCGATTTTCTAAAAGAATTGTCAAATTTTGACTCTTTTTGTGTTTTCACTGTTTCACATTGCACTTTGTGAAATCAGATTCAGAATCACGGGGTTTCTAAACTATAGGGCTAGTCGTATCCGAAGGGAGCACGAAAAGCAAGCTACAATTTCTGGCGACTCTGCTGGGGATTTAGAGAACATGACTTGAAACTCATGATGTGAAATTTTATCTACATTTATATATTATTTGCATTGGATTTGCATGGTTACTTTAAGTCACTGTGTTCTCCATCTGCTATTCCTAGATGGTTTACCGGAGGCTGGCCTAAAAGACTTGCCAAAAGGCTGAACGGTCATGAGCTCTGCCATGTGGGAGGCACAACTCTTTGATCTGGATTACCGCTATACCGCTTGATCCTCTTTTCACTTCTCGGTGTTAGGTGTGAAAGGTATATTAGGTAATCTTGTCGAGGTTCCCCTTTTGGACTAATTGGCCCAGTACGTATAGCATACTCTAGTGACTATTCCAAAAATAGGATAGGATGCCACCTGTATACAGGATATTATGAAACCACTTGATTGAAGTAGTATAGCCTAGATCATGTCAAAAAATCTAGGACAGGGTAACCCTACCCCCTCATAGGGGTGTTTTGGTTCTTTTATCTAGTATGTGCTTTTATAATGAAACTGTACAGGGTGGTTCATATCAGTGGCACAAATGAATATCAGTTTGAGAACAAAGTTCAGTGGGGATTACAGTTCAGCTGTGCATTATAACTATTGTGAATTGGGGCTGAAGTGTTATCTAATTTTTGATTATGTTTTTCTTTCTTTTTTGCTAGGTAGTTTACCATTATAGCTTCAGAAAGACCCGATATTCCCCAAGTTGTGTGGACTCGTTTTGGTAGGTTTTTCAAAGCTTAAGACCTTGTTGGCGGTCAACCAGTGTTAGTCTTACTTTTGCCAGTTACTCGACAAAGAAGGAATAGACAGTCAGCAGCACTAGTACAAAGCACTCTACAAACACCTATCTGCATCAAGTTCACCCAGACCAGCAATGGCACAGGATACAGCACAGAACGCGAAAGAATTTGCTGCCATGATGGCGGCTTTCCAGAGAACCATGGATACTGTAAACCAAAGGATGGCTACACATGACGAAATTATCGCCGATCTACGATGTACATCTGGGGCATCCGCATCAATTGTGTATCTAATACAGGCTGCCCAGCCAAATCCTGACCTACCCCCACCAGTTGAAAATCCCCAAATCCCGGATCCTCAGGAAATGTTTCCCCCGGCTTCAACTTATCGGCCTCCAGTTCAACCTCCCGTAGGAATTTTTCCTTTTGATATCAATAAAATTGATCCGGCTTTGATCAAGATTGCTAGATTAGAGAAAGAATTAAAAAAATCTCAGGGCTTCAACTCCATTCTGGATATCGAAGATGGGTACACTAAGGCTTTGATCAGATTATTAGAGAAATTTAAGATGCCCCACATCGACAGATTCGATGGAAGTGGGGATCTGATTGTGCACGTTCGCTTGTTTTCAGATGTGCTAAGGCCAATGGGCCTGTCTAGGGCTCAGAAACTATCACCGTTTGGGAGAACCTTGTTTGATGTGGCAGCTATTTGGTATGCTAAGTTAGAAGACTCAACAAAGTGGAATTAGGAGGAGCTATCTGAGGCATTTGTCAACCAGTATTCATATAGCACCCAGATAGAGGTAACCATTAGTGAGCTAGAGGCTACTACCCAGAATCCCAAAGAATCATTCATCAATTTTGTCACCCAGTGGAGAGCCAAGGCAACCCGAATGACAAATAAACCTGCTGAAAGAGAACAAGTCCGAAAGGTGGTCCAAAATCTTGAACCAGATATGCTACAGAGGATAATAGTGGCACCGTTATCCACTTTTGCTTTCTTATATGAGTTGGGGGTCTAGATTGAGAGTGTATTCAAAAAGTGTATCATCCACAAAACAAGTGAACCTGCTAGAAGGCCATTCTCCTAGAGTACCAACGTTAGCAGTAGTACTATTCCGCAACCTGCAGATGTCAGTACTATTTTTTCAACGCCCAAGATGGTTGATCCCTTTGCTACCGCCACCATCTCATGGCCCTCACCAAATACCGGCCCATCCCGAAATCGAAGAGTTTTTACTTCCTTCCATATGAGCGCAGCCCGTACCCTCAAACTATTAATGGAAAAGGGGCATCTCAAGCCTCTCGATCCTCGTCCACTTCCAGACCCATTGCCACCCAAACATGACCCTACCCAGTACTGTCTCTTTTACCAACAACATGGCCATCCCAAAGACCTGTGTTACCGTTTACGTCATGAGATTTAGGATCTCATCAACAACAAAGTCATCGCCCCACCCGCTAAACCAAACGTAACAACCAACCCACTTCCTGCATATAATCAAATTTCCTCGCCCAGAAACATTAACCACATCCATACACTATCACCTACCTTCAACCCTAGTATATACATTACCTCATCCCACCTATCAAAACAACAGGTGGTTATTCTAGATGGCGTAGATATGTGCATGATGGATCTAACACCATAAACCCAATCCAGACCCGTGGTAGTAGAAATGGAGAAAGCAGAGAATGCACTGAAGACAGGGTCGTCTGATACCCATGTCATAGAGAATAAGGTCTCGCTCGCAGAGGAGTACGATCCCAGTTTGTACATTGTGGCCATCGATCAGCCAAAGCTAGTAGTCATATTGCCAGACTTTTTCAGCATTAATGCTATTGGGGAAGGCCAATTAGGGCAACATTAGAATGTTTGGCCAGAACAAGGCCTAAATGACTTGGCTGACTTAGAAGAAGACCTGGCCGAGCTGGAAGAGGATCTAGACAACCTCTACTTCTTTGAAGAAGAGGATACAAGCAGTGTACAACTGGAATGGTGGGATCCGAGCCAGCCAGAAACAAGCAATGGGTGGTTGAGTGAGGAGGAGTCAGATGTGGAGGAACAGATGGGAGAGACTAGGGAGGAAGAGGAAATTGGTGCTAGTGGCAAGACTGAAGTTGCACTACTGACTAAAAAAGAATAGGCACTAGAACAATTTCAAAGGGAAAGGATAGAAGAGGCGAAGATAGCTCTGGAGTAGGGAAAATGAAAAGATAAAGAAGAACCCGAGACAATGGTGGATGATGCCCAAACTACCAAAAAAGTCGAATGGGAGCGCAGTGACTGGAAAAGGATGCTAAGGAAGCTCTGAGAATATCGAGATATAGAAACCAAGACTGTGGTGGAGGAAGAATGGTATGATGATGGGGTGGGTGCGTGATGTTAACATGCTCTAAATAGAACATGATGCTAGCCCGGCCAATGACTGTAAGAGAGTGGTGAGAAGACAGCAACCTAAGTCATGCGTACACTGACAAATGGTGGAAAGATGGCACCCCGGATGACACCTGGTATACTGATGAGATCAATCACATGACCCGGAGTGGTCGGTACTTTTAACCCGTGGACTTAGATCAGCCGAAGTCTTCCAACAAAGAGTTTGAAAGATCAAAAGGGAAGGAAGTTGAAGAAAATCTGGTCTTGAAACATCTCAAGAAGATTCAGGAGGACATATTAATCTGGGGGCTGATAATGGCATCCTGGGAGCATAGACAAGCGTTACTGGAGGCAATGAACTGAATAAAACTGCCTATTAACACCATTGCTGACCAATTGGTGTCGTTGGTTACGTCTGGGGACATTATGCTAGTGATATCCTTTACGAATAAAGAGTTTCCATCTGAGGGTGCCAACCACAACAGACCCCTATCTGTGACCGTGGAAAGTCAAAAAAAGTGGATTTTGGTGGTGCTCGTAGATACCGGATCGGCGATTAATGTGTATCCAGTGAGGACTGCCTATGCCATCGGTTTGAGGCCGATTGACTTTACACCCACGACCCAAGCCATCCAGGCTTATGACAATACCAGTCGGGATGTTATGGGAACGTTCAAGAGTCACATCCTAATCAGCCCATCCGAACATGAGGTGGAATTCCATGTCATGGACGTTCCAGCCACTTTTAATCTACTATTGGGAAGGCCCTGGCTACATCAGATGAGGGCTGTATCATCAATAGTCCATCAGTTAGTGAAGTACCCTTTCAAAAGCGAGATGACCGCTGTGTACGGTAATTCTACGATCCATCCTCTTCAGGGAACCATTGCGCCATTATCGAAAATCATACATAGGGAAGAGGACGTGTTCCTTTCTGGCTTCTCTCTGGCAGAAGCCCGAGTGGTTCAATCCATCATGGCTGACGATGATGGGAACTACGTGAGTGCGCAATCCATTTACATGATGAACAAACAAGGGCATATGATCAGATCAGGACTGGACATAAGTGGCAGGCATAGAGGTACTGTTGCTAAGGAGATGAGTCACAACCCCCACGCTTTTGGGCGGGGATATAAGCCTATCGTTGTAGATTGGCAAAGAAAGTGGGAGAAGTTGTGAAGAAGGCTGAAAGCAAAAAGGACTGAGAGGCAATACGAGTTTGTCCACAAGCTAATACAGGGAACCTTGAATGGACATTTTGTCTGCCAAGGGGATGACTTCCCCTTTTGTGGATTCCCAGAGCCCTGGTTTGACAAGGAAACAAAAACAAGGTATCTGGGGTTTGAGATCTTCTTCGAACAACAATTACTAGAAGAGGAGGATGAACAAGCACACTTGAGCCCTAGCACAGATCAAGGCGGGACTGCAAGCCTAGACATTGAACAAGAAAAGCTGTTGGGAAAAGCACTGGTTGACCTACTGGCAAGTTTTACTGCTAAAGCTGAGTATGTCAACTTGGGGAATAGTTTTATTATCTCAATAATTGGGGGTACACCAGCGGCGGATTTCTTTAGTCTTATCGTGGATGCATCTGAGGTTCCACGCTTGGTCTGGAAGTTTGAGAGAGGCACCATTAGCAGTTCTGAATCAGATAGTGAGTTCGGATCTGATTCCACTGAGTCTATAGAGTCGGAGTCAGATTCGAGCTCGTTTGAGTCTGGTACTTCCGGGAGTGGTAACTCGGATACCAAGGTCTTGCCAGGTCGTCTTTTAGCTTTTTTTTTTAGTCCACTGTAACTGAGGATCCAGACCTTTTGAATGAGAATGTTGTGAACTTTGCCTACTTTTCTGTGTCTTTGGTTTGTTGTACTTGAGAAGGAGATTTATGATCTGGAATTGGGCCGAGGTAACGGCCAAGCAGGTTGAGAGCCTAATGGTGCATGGGGCCGAGATGACTGGTGATCCGCCCAGAGATGGGCTGCCAGAACTTGGGCCGGGCAGGAATCGGGCCAAGTATGTGCCGCCCCAGACCGTAAAGAAGCTGCTCGGCAAGGCAGTGCTCGGTTGGACCGAGCTGCTTGATCAGGGGATGGTGGAAGCCAGTCAAGCTGAGTGACCGACACCCGGAAAGGCGTGGTCAGCCGAGGTAATCGTTTGATCGGCAGGAAGGCCAACCATAGGAGGTGCCCCGGGCTCGGCTTTGCCGAGATGCCACCTAGCCCGGTCCTCCTTGGACTTAGCCAGTAAAGTGCTTGGGTATGAAGCACAGCACGGCCGTGGATGGAGCAGCTCGGCTGCCGAGCTCCAGCTGAGAGGGCAGGCATTTGAGATTAGGTGATGTTCAGCAAGGTTTACGCTGACAGATGGGATAGTGGAGCCACGTGTCAGAAGATGACTGGGAGTGGATATGGGGCGCAGAGGGTATATAAGCATGTCTGCGCCCCCCTTACGTGGAGGACGAACATTTTGTAAGGAAATTCTTACACTCAAACACTCCTCTTTCTCTTTCTCTATCCTAAGGTGTGTGCTAACTTGATCGTCGGAGGGTATTTCCGGCCACACACCGCCGGGCAGCTCACTGTTATTTGCTCGCAGGTGATCGGACATAAACGGAGCTTGGAAGAAAGGAGTACGGGCTAGCCGGCATATTTGCCCCTCGTACAATTGGCGCCGTCTGTGGGAATCTTGACAGACAAAACCTTGTCTTCCAGGTTCATCTGATCGCCGTCCATGGCGAACAACGCCGTCCATGGCGAGCCACCTCGGAGTTCACCCGAAGGAGAGAAGGTCCTCCCGCCATCCATCCAATGGCGGATTTGGGGACGCCCACCAGTGGACAGTCAGGAGATGCGCGGGATAAGCGCGGAAGAAGTCAAGGTCATTCATGGAGTCCAGACGGTCACCGGCAGAGGAGAGACTCGCACGCCAGACGTTTGGAAAATAAGTTGAAGGACCAAGACGCTGTCATCCGGCGAATGGCAGCGGAGATGGAGGATCTGAAGCGGCATGTCAAAGGGAAAGGTGTAGCTGGAGTGGGAGACCACAGTGAGCACACCCCATCCCGCTGTTCAGGCGGTCAGAGTCAGCGACGTACTCAGTCCATATCTATTACCAGAAGTTACCAGGTTGGTGATTCCGACGCGCATGCAGAAAAGTCTAGCGCGCAAGACAGCACCTACAAACCTTCACGTCCGGTGACGACGTTGAGGTACTCTTACTCCGCTCATTCAGAGGATTTACGGGCGGTCCTAAAGGAGCGGGCTCGCCGGCGCGAAGCTCAGAGAATACCGGCTTTCCAGCGGCTATCTTACGGGGTTCACGCCAGCGAGGAGGTCGGAATGCCTCCACCCCGCCAAGCAGTGCCACTCTTTGAAGATACAGACTTGGCCAGGCTGAGTGCCATCCCTTTTTCCCTGGAAATAGAAACAACACCGCTTCCGGCAGGCTTCCACTAGCCTAAGTTCACACTCTACGACAGAAAAACCGATCCTTACATGCATGTGAGCCACTTCCGATAGGTTATGGCCGGACATAGGCAAAATGACGGACTTATGTGCCTAATCTTCCCGTCAAGTTTAGGCGAGTTGGGCTTAAAGTGGTTCGAGAGGTTGCCGGAAGGGAGCATACAAAGGTGGCATCAGTTGGCCGAGGCATTTGTTACACGCTTCAAAACCAACACAAAAACACCAAAGGAAGTCGATCACTTGCTAAGTGTCAAGATGGAACCGAGCGACACACTGAAGGTATACAACTCAAGGTATTGGGAAACCTTCAACGAGATCTTGGATTGCCCGGTCAACCTCACAATCACGCAATATAAGCATGGTCTCCCGTTCGGCCATAGATTGCGGGACTCGTTGACCATGCACCAACCGACCTCCGTGGGCCAGCTCATGCAGCGCATCAATGAGCACATCCGAGTAGAGGATGACACGTCAGCTTCTACCGTGAAGGCAACTCCGATAGCAACAGACAAGAAGACAGCAGGCAAAGTGCACGCAGTTGGGCAAGCGCCCAGCCGCTCAAGTGACCAAGCAGAGGAATCAGACCGTGGCTCGAATCGTAAGAACCGGGGTAGGGGACGTCGGAACGACTGGGATGACTACCCCCGAGATGACGTAGCGGACGCAAACAGAAGGTTGAAGGCAAGGACTGGCATAACCACGGTCTTCAAGATTCCAATCTATCGCATATTTAGTGAAATCCGAGACGAGGAGTATGTCTGGTTTCCTGCTAAGTTGGGCGATGGACAAAAGGGCTACAATCCACGGTATCGTTGCACATTTCATCGGGAGCGAGGCCACCGGACTGAGGATTGTTTGCCTTTGAGGCAACACTTAGAAGAGCTGGTCGCGGCCGGGCACCTCGACCTTTACATTGATGGCGGCGTGAAGCCGAATCAGGCTCCGGTCGATCCCAGGGGACAGGATGACCGAGACGCACCACCACAGGGAGTTATTAATGTCATCCACGGCATCGTGGAACCGGAGCGTGTTTGCGAACTCCGGGGCATGATAAAAAAGGCAGAACATATGAGGGAAGTTTTGTCGGTACAGCCTGCCATCAAAAGGGGAAAGACTAAAGAAAAAGACGTGATTAGTTTCACCTAAAAGGATCTAGAGCGTATCCAGACGCCGCACAACGATGCCCTAGTAGTAACACTACGCGTCAAGGAATTTGATGTTAAACGGATCTTGATCGATCAGGGAAGCTCAGTCGAGATCATGTATTATGATGCGTTCAAGCAGCTCAAACTCCGGGAGACAGATTTGGCTCCAGCAACTTCGCCACTGGTTGGTTTCAACTCGCAGCCGGAGTGGCCCTTGGGAAAGATTATCCTGCCGGTCAAAGTGGGATTTCAGCAAACAAGAGTGGAGTTCTGGGTGTTGCATGTGCCATCCACTTACAATTTGATCATTGAAAGGGGATGGCTTCACGCTATGCAAGCTGTAGCGTCGACCTACCACCAGGTGATGAGATTCCCCTCGGCTATGGGGGCAATCGAGGAGATTTGGGGCGATCAGGTCATGTCCAAACAGTGCTTCGTGGCCGTGAATGGCAGCCGGGCTGCCAAAGGGTTCGTATTCGTTACAAATGAGTTGAGACCGGAGACCAGGTGTCTTGGTCGATGTGGGCACAAGGCCGAAGACAAGGCTGTTGAGGAATTGTTGAGGTGCGAATTGATACAGAACAGCCGGACAAGTTCTTCTTGCTCAGCTCAAGTCTCCACGGCCATAGAGAGAGCCGAGATGGTTGAGTTTTTGATGGCCAACATCGAGCGTTCGCATTGGTCGCCTTACGACATGCGTTGGCCTCGATCCAAGTTTTATCTGCCATCACCTCAATGTCTTCCCTGGAGCAAAGCCAGTCATCCACGACAACAAGGATCGTGTGCAGTCACGCCAAGTAGTTCAGAGGAAGTGAAGAAACCTGCTTGAGCACGGGCAATTCAGTCTCTACACTCGGTGGATTTCCAACACAATAGTGTGCCCAAGAAGAATGGAAAGTGGCGAGTTTGTGTCGACTATAAGACAGTCAACCGAGTTTCCCAAAGATAGCTTCCCCTTTGCCGCGAATTGACCAGCTTGTGAACTTGAACGGCTGGACATAATAGGCTCAGTTTCTTTGGATGCCATCGCGGGCTACTATCAGAGTCGCCATGCATGGGCCTGACCGAGAAATCACCTCTTTCACGACTCCAAGGGGACTCTTCTGCTAACTCGAGTCATGCTTTTGGTTTGAAGAACGCCGGGCAACCTTTCAGAGGAATGGTGACCAAAATGTTTGCTCCTTGCTTGGCCGGACATTGGAGGCTTACATCGATGATATGGTGGTGAAGAGCCGACATGAGCAAACATTTGTCGACTTAGCTGAGATGTTTGCCATTCTAAAGAGCACAAGCTGCGTTTGAATGCGTCAAAGATGTGGCCTTTGGCGGGATCCGAAAATTTTTAGGGTTCTTAGTCACGAACCGAGGCATCGAGGCAGACCTACTGCAGATCAAAGTCGTGCAAGAGTTGAAGCAGCCCAGCTCAGCTAAGACGCGATCAGCAGTCGGTCGGATGCGGCCTCGACGCGGCTTCAGAGTCGATATATAAGCCGGTCATCAGATCGCTGCCCCCT